>JAQIWG010000515.1:0-32922 GCA_034695025.1 Chamaedrilus cognettii
TGGGACGGCAAAATAGACGGCGGGGAAAAAGTGGGACGGCATTTGCCGTCCCTGTCTAACAAGTGCCGGCGCCCGTGATTATGACTCAGCATACGGCTCTAGTACAGCCAAAGACATGCGATAATTATTATCGTATCTCATACAAACCGCCCAAAGTCTGAATTAGAAGAAGAACAAATAGAAACAAGACTGACGTGTTGTCGACTCGTTCGATGCCGTCGTGATACTGAATGCCCCGTGACGTGTTCTTCAGCTGGTGACATACACTGTCGAGCTGAGCGGAGATCTGCTTGTCACCCGTATCCTTCTCCAGCTCATGCTGCGCGGCGCGATTCAGCCTGCGGAGAAATTCAAGAAAATGTCAGACGAATGTAAAAAAGCCAACGCACAAAATTATATCACTGAAGCCACTGAATACATTAATCTTCGATTGTTAACGGCATTAGCAATAACAACAACTCTGTATCATGTGCATTACGGTTATATTTACGGCGGGTAGCCTATAATTGCATTTACATTACAAGCATTAGTTTGACTAAGGCCTCCTTTCCACGATGCATACTTTGCATGCAAATTTTACATGCTATTTTGCATGCAATTCTGCATGCAACCACGTTAAGAAAATTACGATGTAAAAATAATGTCCTTAACTGGGTTTCATGCGAGCTGTGCATGAAAGGAGCCAAATTAAGGAGCAACCCGTGCATGAAACCCAGTTACGAAAATCGCTGTCATGACAACGGTCGTCGGTCTGCCTTAACACGGTTGCATCCAAAATTGCATGCAAAATATGCATGGTTGAAAGAGACTTTAATATGGTCTCATACTTCTCAAAAAATTGAATAGATGTAAACCATATACTATCCTTTCATGCTCAATTCTGTCCCCTACCCATCCAGCTAAGCATTAGACTCAACACTTTTGGATATATAACTCTCTTGTGCCTTTCATCCTTCGTGCGGCTTGGAGTCGCTCAACTAACTAACACGTAAAACAAAACAACTTAAACAATGACACAGAATGGAGGCTTACGCTTGTTGGTTATTAGCGCCATGCATCATACGCCTTAGATCCTCCTGACAGCGCTTTATATTGTCTACTTCCTGACAACGGTAAAACAACAACAAAAATGTTCAATGCGGTAGATAAGTGTTCAGCGCTTTAGCACTGAAGATGAAAAGAAGCAAAATTCCTTTGAAAATTTTATATAATGCATATAGTGCCAAACAGGGAAAGTTATGCAAAGGACTCCTGTAAAACATTATATGTTATAACCTGTAGGAAAACTTTATACCATTTAATGACAATTCAATGACAATAAATTAAAAAAGAGTCATTGATTGGTGAAATATGTACCCAGAGCAAAAATTTTTAGCCATCAAATGACAATTCAATTACAATTTAAAAGGACCATTGGTTGGGGACACATGTGCGTTAAGGAGAATTTTAAATGTGACTCATTAAAATGTGTTTCAATGGTCAATCGTCGTTAACTCTTAACCCCTAGTCGGATATTTTAGTTAAAATGCACTTTGTGACTTTGTCCCTTTGCAACTTTGTGACTCTGCGACTTTGCGACTTTTCCGACTTTGCTTAGCAAAGCATCCACTTCAGCCTCCTCCTCGACACGCAGCGAGCCTCGACGAGTTCGTCTGGCGTGACGCTATTTTTAACCCTTTTTCATAATTTTTCTTCACTCTAATGCAGCAGCAAACCAATGAAATAAGGTATTAAAGCTTGCAACAGCCTGCCGTGGCGCTAGCTTGATGATTGGTTTCATGAAAAAGCTTGGAAATCAAATGACTCTGAAGTATCGAGAACAAACACTTGGTTCAACACATATTGGTCGACATGTACACGCACGGGGCGTCAGTGACTGATGATCAATACTTTTCACAAAAGATCGATAGATTGGTGTGCACATGCAACCTTATACCATTCAATCAATAGCTAGCTTCTCCATGCATAATGCAATAGTAATGGGCCGTCCACTTAGCAACGAGTCAGCTAGCCAGAGGCAAGCCAATACTCAGTGAGAGCAAGTAGGCCCTGCACAGCTTACACGCTTCCACGGTGTGCAGGGAATTACTTTAAGTCTACATCAGGCCTGCTGTGTTTTTTTTACTGATTGACATCCTATGAATTTAAATAGGAAGTGCACATTATCTAAGCTTATTAAAAGGCTTCAACGGCATTCAATTGACGAATGATCCTGGAATCCTCAAACCTAAAATTTCTCAAGCTCAAATATTGCAGAATGACATAAATGAATACAAGCACAACTCACATGGCACATCTCTTGCTCTCTTCAGTGGATGAAATAAATATTACTTCATGATACACTACAATATAGTTTGTAAATTCAATGAAGTTACTCTGTTCAATTGCGCAGCCTCTGCTCATTACTCCATGCATAGTGCAATAGTAGTGCTAATTAACGTCGTATTAAAATAAACACAGGACTGGCTAACGTCAAAGGAGATTAAGCATACACCATAATATGGCGCTGCCTTCATGTGTGATCTAATAAAGCAAAAGTTCTATGGAAAAGTAACCAAAAGATTCCTGCAGGTTGGGGAACAAAGAATTGACCTGCATCCCAGAGCTCTCCAGGCAAGTCGCAAAAGGCGACTTAAGAGGAGGGAGCGGTTCTGTGCGTGGTAAAGCCGAGGCCGAGGCACAGAGCCGGACTGTAATAGTCTTCGTTACTACACACGGTCCTTAAACTCGCAGGGGAAGAAGAAGAAGAAGTAACCAAAAGAATATTAGCAAAATTCATCTAGTCACATTACCACCGAACCAGACATAAACTAACGCAGAATTGCATCAAAAACAAGATCCCACTACCTTGATAAGGTCCCTCTCCACTTGGTCGTGGACGAGGTCGATGCCCTGCCGCTTCTCCCTGCTATACAGACACTCCTGTGTGATGTGCAGGGGAGTCTCGAGCTCAGCCAACATCTTGTCCAGGTTTGCCCTGACACCAGCGTCCAAACAACTCTCTACGTAATAGTGCGCTGTGGTAAAAATAATGTTATTGAAAACCATTCAAGAACGATTGTATCCAGCTAGTAGACAAATATATAGCAATCAAAAAAATTATATTAATCCACAAGTGGAAAGTGAATTAGTGATCATTAGTGGAAAATGAATGTACACGAAGTAACTGACGTCACACCTTGCGCGTGCCAGGGCGTCTAGTTTCTAAAACGCCTCTCTGGAAGCGCACGAAATAAGTGACATTATATCTGGCACACAAGAGAAGTACCTGACGTCACACCTGGCGCATAAGAGAAGCAAGTGACGTCATACCTGGCGCGCGCCATGGCGTCGATCTCTGTCAGCATGTTATCCGTCTCGTGCTGCACCTCCGCCTTCCAATAGTCGATGTCGTCGACGCGGTTGCCGAGCCGCTTGCCGACGTCGCTCTGCGTGCGTTTGGTTTTGTCGTCGGCCTCGCGACACAGGCGCGTTGTGTCGGCGCGCACACGCTCGGCGGCTGCACGGATTTTGTCGGCAGAGAGGAAGTTGAGCTGGTTGGACGTCTGCCAGTCGTGCGGCGTAAACCGCGTGTACAGGGCGTTGCGCGACGCAGAGAATATCGCCGGGGACTGTGCACGCAGGGCAAACAGTATCGGGCTTTAGTGTAAGATGTGTTTATAACAGCAGATTTTGCTCTATAACGGCAGACGTTGGCTATTTTGGTCCAAAAGTAAAATTCTACAACTCCATAACTGCATGTTTCTATACATATTACGTTATTTTGCAATTAGAACCGCACAAGCAGCTAACATTGGTTATAAAGTTCTGGCAACTGCATGTTAAATAAGTTAACAACGTCTGAACAGTGGAGCTGTGGGGGTTTAGACATAGACCTACCTAAATGTGCCAGAGAGTGCAAAAAGAACAAAGCTAGGGAGTCAACATAAACCAAAGAGAACTGGAAACTAACAGAAGCGTCAGCTAAGATAGATAGAAGAATTAGAAACCCTGAAAATATGTCATTGTTATCACAAAATCGCTCAATTTAAACTGCACCATGTTCACTCGATCCTCCCCTACTGACCGTGAGGCTGCTAAGCCTGTTGCGTTCACTCAGCGGCGCAGGCATACTGCTGGTATGAGCCAAGCTCGACGTCGACCTGCTCGTCCCGTAATACCCCCCTGAGGTACTAGGCTTCCACTCGAGCGTCGTGAGGGAGCGGCGCAGGGGCGTGGGGGCGGGGAAGGTGTCGTAGGGCTGGTAGGAGGCCTGCATGGCGCTGATGGACGGCAGAAAGGTCGAGGAAGCCGTCCACCCGACCCGAGGGGCGGTCATGTAGGCGGCCGTGCGGCCCACCGGGCCCACGCACTCCGTCATTGGTGGTGAGGGGCGTGCTGAATTCTGCTGCTGCTACTGCTGCTACGAAGGTTTACTGAATAAAGCCAATTCTTCAATAGCAATATTTAAAGCGATATTGTTGTATAGATTATGATGATTAAATGAAACAGAAATGATGATGTTAAATATAATTTCAGTTTTTCTCATCTGTTTTAAGTGCTGGCAAGGATGGACGTTTGCAGCCCTTGTGTGCGGTATATTATCACACACGCCCTGACGTGCCCTAACCCCACGCTGATACACTGGGAGACCGGTGAACCTTCAATTTCTTGTAACACATATTGCAAAAATTTATTTCCCTTAATCATCATAATTCATCATTAAGCCGCATAATATTTATTATAGGGCAATAACGCAATCGGTAAATTATTATATCGTTTCGTCCGGGTAATCTAACTGCGACTGCCTGGTGCCAATGATCACGTCTCAGAAAACAGAAATGGACTACAAAGTTAATCGCGTTATCAGTGTTATAATAAAAATTCTTAGCATTATAATATTATAGGCTAATACTACGAGTAAGTAAAATCCATAGTATCCAACCATTAAGGCCCAGTTGTTCAATAGGGAGTTCTTTGGTTTTAAATAATCATAGAACAAAAATGACGTCAGGATCCAATCAGATTGCTCAAATTCGATCCAGGATTGTTTGAATAACACGCCAATATTGGGGAGTTATTCAAATAATCCTGGATGATTCAACTACCGTTTAAATAACTCTCCATTGAACAACTCGGCCTGAGTATAGAAAGCATACATTTTAGAGATCTACGCTGCAGTGAAGCTGTGGGTCGTAAGGCTTAGGCTTATACATATCCTCATAACCTTTACATCAATGAAATGAACTGTTAGATCATCGTGTTCCTGTTCTTGGACAAGAACAGGACTATAAGAACACCTTTTGTCACCTGTTTCAGTTCTACTCTATAGGCTAAAAACTATATCAAGTCTATCTTAATCTCAGCAGATAGAAAAATTTTAGCTAAGATTTCAGTATCTATTGTATTGTTTTAAAATGTCATAGGATTTAGTCCACTCAGCAGTCACCACTTACCAGCAACTTTTGGGTAAGTCAGCAAGGCTTATAGGCTATTGTTGACGGGCAGATCAGCTGATAATCATGCAGTAGTTTATGATGCAGTGATCCAACTCAAATTACAGTGATGGGCAAGTAGTCAGCCTAAGATACTACCACGTCATGTAGTTAAACTACATGTACTTTCAAGTAGTTAGTGCCCATCATTGTTCAAATACCAGTCCACTGGCTAGACTCCCTCGAGTCCTCGACGACTTTGTACCTCAATAACTCATCGCTCCATCACCTCAATAGTTACTGTGAAGTGTCGATCGCTGTGAGCGTTAGGAGCATGCTCATTGGCCCAGCTTTGGTAGGCTGGGTCGCCTAGTAACACGTTGCGAGGTATGGGCTTGGTAATCAGGCGATTTGACACTAAATTAATTTCCAATGCAAATGGTAAAAAACGCAAGGTCATTAGGCTGATCATTAGATTACACTGCGACGCAGATACTGTAGTTAATCATGACAGCAGATCTGAGATAATCAAAATATAGGTCAACAGTAAATTTTAAAATAATGTTCATGGATGTACAGCGCAATCGGTCTTAGTGACTCATTTGCGGTCATAAATTTTGACTACGATAAAAAACTTAGTTTTTTTTTTCGCTTGACACTGTTACTTTACCACATTTACTCGTACACGTAGCGACTGCCATTAATGACGCTATGGAGATCAAACTATTGCACTATTTAAAGTTATTCTTTACTAATTTAAGCTACATACATGTACGTTTGTTATTTAACTCCGAAGCCAGTGAAGGGGAACTTCAGTATTAAATGCACACTTCAGCGAACACTTTGAAATTTCAAGTTGTTAACGCTTGCCATTTATTGGGACTATGATCATGATCATGATCATGAACTTTCAAGAAGGGCCTTATCTTAATTTATGACTTTATTACATATCAGATCGCACTAGCTTATCAATTTGAATTATTGTCCATATGGCCATAATCTTTTATTTTTAAATCCTTTTTCAGCTCTGGACCTCAAAGCACAGCCATCGTATTTTTGATATACATACGAATTAAGCATCGGACAACAACAATTATATCCATGCTCAGAAATCAGATTTATGTGTGACACGGGGTCTGCCTCTACCGACCGTTGTCTTGCTTAATACTATCGGAGAAAAAAGTCAATTGGTCTCAAGGACCAATTGGTCTCAAGGAACAGTTGCAAGATTCTTGCAACTGTTATATCTCCAGGTATCCCCACTGATCAAGTGCAACTCAAGTTTACAATGCAGAATCTACACTTTAGATTGTCAAAACCAAAGATCAAAACAATGCTCTCGTGAGCAATTCACTCAAAACGAATTTCATCGCCATTGATAGAGGGCGTCATGGACCATCGACTAATTAAGTTGATTACCGAGTGTATGTCTGCGCGCCACACTAAGCCTCGAGTGCCCCTGCCAGACACTTAAGACCAGCAAAGTATCAAGACTAGGACTGCATTACTGATATGCTTCTCATGCACTAGCTTTAAACGTCCTGCATCATCGATATTCAATAGACATTAATCCAGAGCTAAGGCGTGACCAAGCTTTGCAAGATAAATCTCACATAAAATTTTCTGCATTTTGATTGGTCAAAACTCACTTCATTCCGTGAGTATGATCTCAAGACTCCATTGAATATAAGCTATCTCGCCTTTGATGTAACGTGCGGCTAAAATTTATTTGCGAAGCATAAAAATAAACGAAACTAATAAATTTTAAGCAGTTAAATTAATAAACAACTTTTACTCGCAGAAAATAGGCAGCTGAGCTGAAAATTTGACCAGAAGCAGTTCCTCAATAGGCTATGATTCTAATCGCATTTCAAAGCCAAAATAATTGATCAGATCCCAAACTAATTATAGCTACAAATTATCCGTTTATTCAACAAAGAGCATGCTAAAATACTGCAAATTTACAAGTCACCGCAGCTAACGAATAGTAATTGTAATATATTATTATATACCTCAATGTATCTCAAGCGTATCTGTTCTAGCAACTGCAAAGATTTTAAAAAGGTGATTTACAACCCGCAAGGAGTGGTCGTATTCAGAAAGGTTCACGTGGTAATCGCCCGATCCTAGTCACCCACGTACCGCCTTTCTTAAAAGATTTCAACGCTTCTTATATTTTCGCGTTTTAAGTTACATTACACTATATCGATTTAAAGACTTTATTGTCACTGAGAGTCAATAATAAAAACTGCAAATTTTGTCTCGCTTCATCAACATACTATGCTATTTACTAATGTACATAGTAGTCTAAACGAAATGCCGACTATGCAAATAAATCTCAGATTCAAAGGATCAATCCCACAACATAATATATTATTTTTGAATTGTACTTTGAGATTATATTTCCATATCCAATCCATCGCCATAATAATTTACTTTCATGACACCTATTTCTCACAACCTGTGTCCTAGAGTCACATTGTTGCGCGACCACACCCTAGAGGCCTAGACACAGTCACACGCATCAATCCCTCATTAACACCAAGCGTCCGTGCCACAGCGCCAGCATCAGTCTTTCGCCTGCGACTCGCACTTGCTTCATTGTCAAACCGAACGCGTCCGCGTTCAGACTCCAACAAAGCAGCAGCAAGATTGTCCGCATCAGTTTTGTGCCGCTGGTACTTGAAGACTGCACGAGGGATGCGCAAACGCAGAATGTAAGACTTGCACGCGCGCAAGACGCAAGGCCTCCGAAAATGCATAGATCGCGACGGAGCTTCAAACAAAAAAATTTGGCGGCTTGTGGACTTTGCTTCAAACCTAGCACCAATCGGCATCACCAAGTTTTTCTTTTGTCGTGATACGCTTTCTACGCCATAGGAATCAAGCAAAGTAGCTTCGCTCGCGTGCTGAGGAGTAGCAATCAACTGTTTCCTGTTCCTTGCCACAGCCTCAGAAAACATTGGAGACTCTAAGTCGTACGGCTCAGTGCTGGCGAGGGACAGAGAGGATCGGAGGCGTGGAGCATCGGGCAGCACCCTGCCATGCAACACAGCAAGGATGCTACGTACACTGTACACATCGTGGATATACAACTTGTGCTTTGTTTGATCATCATTGATCAGTAGATCTCAAGAACTTCAAGGCCACTAAATCAAATCCGAAAATCAATGTGCAAATGTTAAAAAAAAAATAGATATTATGCCAAACTTGAAGATTTTCGGAATTGAAGAAAATGCAGCTACAAACATTCTGCATGTGCTAACAGTTGACGGTTTTCTGGGTGCACAGGAACTAAATAGAATAAATATCTGATAACTTGATACAGCATTTGATATTTCAAATGATCATATATAAATCTAGGCATGATCATATGATCATATATAAATCTGCATATCTTATCTATTTTATTACAGCTAGTGTATGAATCTTTTCTGATTTCATTGGTATTAGCAGCGTTAACAGCTGATACTATAGCCTATAGAAGCCTGTTAAGCCAATAAACGATGAAAATCACTAATTTAAACCTTCTTTTCACCGAATCCATGATATCCCAGCAAATTGCAGTAGGCCATAATCCTTAACATGATGTAATAAATTCCAACTTCACACAAACATCAGATACATTGATTATCGCTTCCCAGAAACAAAGCGATTTTAATTTCTCCACTATTTACTATTGATCGAATGTATGCTATTCTTCCATCTAAAATAAAAAATTTCAAGGACTCAAAATTTCACCATACTGCTGGCTCGTAAGTTTTAGCTGAATTGAGTAATCATGGGCAGTTGAGCACTCAATGTCTATATTTGAGGCTGATTCCTACAATAAACTTTAAATTTTCTTTGTCCTCAAGATCAAACAAAAGAAATGCAATAAATCAATGCAAATACAGAAAGTGAAAGAATGTAAATGTATTTACCTTCGCAGGATAATGACGGCTCTTCTTGATGTTATGTCCTCAGGTCGAATGCAGTGCGTAACTTCATCCGCAGAATATCCACTGCAAAAAAAAAAATAACTTCAAACTCTTCATAGATATCCTTCATATGCATAATCTTCTCCATAATTCTAGCAGACAATATGCTTGACTCTTCGCTCACACGCCTAATATTTAAATATGGTCTATGGGCAACTCTATGAGTGCCACTCCAATTGAAATTAATTAATCAAAAATTGAAACTAAACATTACGTTTTGCGAGAATTTTTTTTATTTATAAACACATAAAAACCAAAGAATATTCATTAATTTAAATCGTGCTCAAGCAGAATGTGAAGTGCATACTAGACATATTCTTAGGCCCTATGTCTAAACAGTAATCATTATACACATCGCACGCTCTCAGTCAACATAACACAAAACTTCACAAATACAAAAAAATCGCAAAAAAAAACTCATTTCACGCATTAAAAACAATATCATATTAAGGCCGGGTTTTTCCATCTAGTGTTAAAATTAAATACGAGGTCATGACGTCACCACACCCAATGAGCGCGCTGAACGCTTCATCTATGGTTAATTTATTATTGTTATGTTGCCATGTTATTGGTTTTAGCGGAATAAATCTCGGATTAAATTTTAACACTAAATGGAAAAACTCGGCCTAAAAGACACATCACAATAATATTTATAGCATTGATGCTGCCACTTTAATAATGTAATTTTAACTTTATGTTATTATGTTAGTGAGCGTGAGTAACGGGAATGCCTGTCACTTATTTAAATTGTTGTTTTTTACTGTGCTTGTGTTCGCTTGTGTATTGATTGCGCTGCGTTACTGTAAGCACTCTCCTGAAGATCTAAAGGATCTACACATCATACAAAGTGAACACCTAAGTACCAGCTCAAACCTGATGCTGGTCACCTGGCCCCTCAGTACCGGCAGCGCCAGCACGGGCCTCGAGCAGCGGATTGGCTTGAAGGAGAAGCGACAGCCGAAGGAGAGGACGCTGTCGCTAATGAAGGACACGGTGTGGATGGGGCGATCAAAGATGTGCGGCGGGTCGATGTGAGACACGATGCAGCCGCCTGGCAAGTAGTCGTTGATGGCCGCACTGTTGACGAACCCCTCGGGGATAATCTAACAAAATAAGACAAAAATAGCAAATAAATGAGACCCCAGTTACTAACAGTAACTGGGGTCTCGCTTGTTTGCTGTTTTTATAAAACACAGTGACACAAAGAAAGGCTTATTGGCGCACGGATGCTTACTGTGCATTCAGTATATGTGTCTCAGCTAATTATATAGTGAAAATCTAACGTTAACAAACCAGCACAAACCTTACGGCAGGTAGGGTAATATGACATTTCAACATTTTACACTAGGCAATTAAGTCTAGACAAAAATATAAGCTGTGTGACAAAATTTTGAAACGGAAGTCAGCCCTGGAATTGAGGCTAAATTTATTAAATCTAGATAAATAGATAAAACTAAAGTGGTTAATGTGATATATCCGACTTGTACAAGCCAGTATGTGACCAATAATGTCATTGAGTAATGAGTGACGACGAGGCTAGTCGTCAGTTGACAAGGGACTAAAATATATTAAGATTTGACAAATCAAGCTAAAGACATCTCAAAAAATGTCACAATTATTATACCACTGAATGCGATGATAGTACAGGTAGCATTAGAATGTAAAATCTACCAAAGCACTTCTTTAACAAGACCTGCGCCGGCCAAAATGTCTTTACACCGTCACACTAACGTTTTTACGCAAAATAGAAAACACAAAAGCAACTCACATAAATAACACCAAAAAACTTAATGTTTTGACACTGTCAAAGGCTGTCATTTGCGCTAAAATGCCCATGCCTGACCTTGGCGTCGATGAGGGGCTGAAGGACAAGGTCAAGGATCCACCCTGGGACCTCGTCCACCTCCCCCCTGGCGTACAGCCGCTCCTGACCCGGGCCCCTGCGTGCCATCTGGGCCCCATACGTGTAACCCTCGCCGAAAAAATATTTCACTCTGAAATCATTGACAAAAGTTGGTGATTATTGGCGATATTTGCTAATTATTGCGATTAAACATTAAAAAACTACTTATATGGTACAGCTGCAAATGTCATTGGAGCTTTCACGCATTGTGCTACATGCATTTTGCACAATAAGTGCATTGCACAATATGCAATGCAAGCAAATTTTGCACAATAGATGCGATATGCATGCAAATTTTGCACAATGGATGCAAAATCGGCTAACCACAGAAATGGTCAGCCCACCATAATTTTAAAAACCATGATAATGCTTTAAATTATGCTTTGATGAGTACAAAAGCTCAGAACTTACAATCAAACGTACTATGGTCTTAAAATATTGTCAATCATTTTTTCAAATTAGAAGCACAATCGGGCAGATACTATCATAGAAATATTATCAACACATGTAAATAACATTTTAAATGCATAGGCTACTATTGTGTGGCAAAAAAAAAAAATATTATATTTATTCCAACATTAAAACATTATGGCAAATTGACACGGAATCATCTCAGGAAGGCTTGGGTTCATTATTTGAGTCGTCAGTTCACGGTTGTCCTACATCACTTTACTCCTCAGATGCACGAAAAACTTAAATTGAACTCCTCAACGTTGGCAATTGCACTAAAATTCATATGCGAAATAGGATCAGGTCAAATCGCATAGTCCTACTGCTCAGCCGGTCTCCATTACCTGAGCGCGGTTCGATCCACAGTGTGATGCTTGAATCCATTTCCCTCCGCAACCTCCACCATCTCTTCAATCTTTCTCTCAATCTCTACGCACTGCGCGTCGTCGAACACCATCTCTTGCCTGATGCTCATCTCGATTCGCTCTCTCTCTTCCTTCAGTTCTTCCAGGGACATCAGGTCGTACTTGCTCTGAGGAGTGCCCCAATCATACGGCTCTCCCCCAAGGGTTGTCGTGGTGTCTTCAATGTTGCCGTGACTTTCCTGAAAGCGCTTCCGGTCCGGCAGGACGGTGGGACGACCAAACTGCGTTGGGAGACCAAATCGACTGAGGTCATCTGAGAAAAACTGGGTGTCCAAGGTTGACAGTGGATTTGAACCATGCATCGAGATTATATCAGGTGATGGTGAGACTGGTTCGGTTTCCATGGTTAATGGTTATACCAAACAGTAATCGGTACTAATTTAACTAGCTTTGATCGATATGCATAGAACAGGTACAATAACAGTTCCTGCCTTCTTTTTTCTGCAAGCTGAAGACAACGGCATTGCAAGAAACTAGCATCTTCACCGAAAGCTAATATAATGGGAAGCTATAATGCAAAGTTGCAATGAATTAGGAGCCTATGAACTTTACAAATTAAATGTTGTTTACTTTTTTCGTCGAAGATGCGCCATGTTGAGATCTTAAATTATTACTAAAGTTAACAGTTTCTTCTTTTAGAAGCAGTTTTTTTTACGTTTTAGGCCTAAAAGAACATTTTGGCAAACAAATTCGCAATAGAATGAGTTGAACTTTTGGGCGTTTATTTTTTAAATCGTATTGTCAGGCCTATCGCTTTATGAATTTCAGACTAAATTTGTTGTGGATTGTAGTGTTGAAATTTGTTGAAAAATAAGTGGACAGAACATTCCTGTGGATCTACTCACTCTACTCAGCCCAGTCATTAGTCAATGACCTTTTTTGTTAATTTTTATTGATAAAAATTAATTTTAGTATTAGATCAATGATTAAGCCATTTTATATAATAGAAATTCGTCACTTTAGTTAAAATACCATAATTATGTTGCTCACTTCATATTTTATCACGGTTGTGATATCATGCAAGCGCAACAAGTTAGGCCAACACCAACCATATTTCTATTTAAATTTTAAATTTTCTCAAACACAGACAGTTTACTCAGACATAGTCACTCAAAATCACAGTTCTTATATAGTATTTAAATTATATCCGCACAAACTTCTACAATATCATACCGAAAACTTTGATCATCTTTAGGTACAGCTAACTAATTCGAGTTACGCAATAACGTACAAAAATAGTACGATTATATTAGGAGTGCATTCATAGTATACAAGATATGTGTGGGATGAAAAGGGACGGCAAGGATTTTGTTACAATAAAAAGTTGTATAGGGTAGAAAAAGCGGCATTGAGGTTGCCTGAAGGCAAAGTTTGTGTCAAAAAACCACTTTGTTATTTTCTGACGTTTGTCAACATTGTCCTTTGGTCTACCCGTCAGTAATCGTATCATAACCCCATCATTACTCTCCTAATAGGCTTCCAAATCAGTTATAGCCTACTAGCTAATATTGCAGACAGACATCTTCGCTAGTAGTCACTAGCAGTCACACGACGTAATGTCATGAAGATTATAAATATAAATTCTGCCCTCTCGGTCGGATTTGCGGAACATTATATAAAAACAAATTTTACAGTCAAACCAAGCGCCGTCACGCAAATCACGCTGTCCGAAACATCGTTCTCAATGCCGAAAGGCGGTCAGAATGAAAGTTATTGCAGAGAATAGAAGCAGAGCTAAGATGGATAACGAAGCGGTCTTGAAGGCGGAGTTGCATCCATCGCGATCGTCACAGTAGCACATCTCCACCCAGACTCCATTGTCCATGTACACCCACCGACAGCCCCATGCCACTCCTGCACAAACCGCCCATGAGCAGTAACGGCAACACTTCACGAGACATAGTGAAACTAAATCCAAGATAAAATGTAACTCTATCATTACTGTGTATTCTATATTATATTATGCTGGTATGGCAGATACAGACTTTGACGGCACAATAATTTTTTTTTATGATTCATTGCCGAATTATTCATCGAACAAATTGTAGACTGTTTAATAAATGGCACTAGTTAAACTATGGCGTTACAGGCCCTTCAGCAAGGCTGTTAAACTCACAAGTGTCGATAGCTGATAATCATCGTCCATGGTAATTTATTATTCTAGTTGGCGACAGGAAGGGCATCCGGCCGTAAAAACCCAGCTGCAATATAAACGTCTAACCTGTGTTAACATGAACAAGGCGTTACAGGCTTGCCTGTAGCGCATAAGAATGGACGTCAAAAACGATGATTATTATTGTTATTATTCACTAGTTAATAAGCATCACCACACTACCTTCAATTCACCATTACTGAAAAAAATTATTCACAAGTTTATATTATAAGAATTTGCGCAATGTAATAAAAAATGTCATGTAATGTAATGATAATAAATAATGTAATAAAACTAATGTGTAAGGCACTTGCAAAATTCTAAAAAAGAATTATTAGAAGTACTTTTAGAAAGAACATAAAAAAGAACTGTAGGCCTACTTCGGTAAAAAACATAGAAAGCAATGTAAATGTCGACGCATTGGTATCTAGAAATAATAAAGGTTACTCGAATAACCAAGCATTGATTGCAGTGCCATGAAAAACACTGTGGAACTATACATGTATTGCAATGTATTTGTCAGTCAATTGAAATTTACTATGCTATTCAATCACAGTTAAAAACCCCTACTAAATTGCTATTACAGACCCGTATCTGATCTTGACCCACACCGCCTTGTAATCTTTATCCAGCCATACCCTAAATTTAATACAGTCAGTTAAATCAAGCGCAAATGAATAAGTGGAGAAAGTTCTAAACAGCCAGCTAGCAGAGCTGCGAGCGCATAAATTTATACAACACGGCTAAACTTACTTTCTGACATTACAAATATTGTTAGCACATTGAACGACTGATTAGAAATATGGAATAACAAAAGTTTCGTATTTTATCATTTATGATCAATCACGTTTTAAAACAATTACATATTCGGCAACTACACACGTTATTTATAAAGCATATTATAAAAACAACGTAAAATTACTATATTGTTAAATATTAAAAGAACACGCGTTTTAGGTCACTCATTAATGCAATACTTTACTCTCACAGAATGACTGAATACAGAGCATGGCATCATGACACTAACAGCCGGGACTCTGTTGGGTGATCTTGAGGCAGAAGGTTCCGGGTGTTCGCGCCTCAAAGCTCGTGCAGTCGACGAGCGCATTGATGTTTCTGTCGAAGGCTTGCCAGGATGGACAGGAGTCGTCCTCATTGCTGTCGCACTGGAAGCACTGGATGGCGCCCCCTTACATAAAATAATTTTTTTATTCATAATGATATTTCACTTGCAAAGTTATTATGTTTCGTGCTTGTGTATTGAATATATCCCGTGTATTAAATGGTCAAAAAATTACTATCTATATAACTAATGCACTGTAGTGTAGTCATGCACGTAGTATCAATTACGAACATATTTCCATACGGTACTTTTCTATTTTCAAAATGTAAATAGAATATTATATTTTATTCTATTGTTAAATAATTCAACAATCAAAATTGTTCAATTTGAATGGTAAAATTTCAGGACTCACAGAACAGTACTCACCTGAGGTGATCATTGTTATAAACGTGAAACAAAATACAGCGATATATACGCCGCTCTCCATTCTTTTAAACTGGCGTTGAATATTATTAGTACATTCATTTACTCGCTACTACTATAACCTACACCTGTAGGCCTACAATGTGATTGCTCAGGTGTATTGGGCGCCGCATGTCACAGAATATCAAGCGTAATAATCGTCAACAGGCGCAATAAGGCCAACGGTGACCTATAATAATAGTTGACCATAGTGACCAGAGTTGACCATAGTTGACCATAGTTGACTATAGTTTACCATAGTTTGCCATCCACCGCCAGTCCTCCCCCACTCGTGCTGACGGTTCAACAGGTGAAAACGTAGCACTGCTTATTTCAATCCCCTGACCTGCTTCAAGTAGCCATCAAGCTTGCCTTTGAAGGCATTGACACTTTCAGCCTGAATAACACTTTCAGGGAGTTTATTCCATTCATCAACAACTCGATTTCCAATACTAAATTTTCCTGTGTTCGATCTGAATATCTTCTGAAAGAATGCACACGAATTTCTCCTTGTTCCACGTGCACTGCCAAATGAATGCACTAATACAATTTATCTTATCAACATAATTATGAACAACCCGTTCTATAATATATAATTATATTCAACAAATATCCTACATATGATTACTAAAATGACCTGGTAATTTGGTTCAAAACGTTTAAAGTAAGAAACTTTATCATTTGTGCCACAATTTTGTGGCCTAATTTTATAGGTTAACTGAAAGCGCGTTGTAACCAGAACAATATTGACAGAACGGTGTGCCATAGAATCAATCACAGGTGTAAACGCTTACCTGAAGGCTGGCTGCTAGACTTCAGAAAACATTGCGAACATGGCGTATCGGCGGTAGAGCTGAAAGTTGCCTAATTTTTATAAATCTGAATTGACGAGTAGGCTATGGGAAAGATAAAGCTGCTGGCCACTTTGTTGGCCACGATCGTCGCCGTGCTTCTGTTTATTGAAATTGGTAGGTTTATTTAGTAAAATAATATATCTTGTTAATGTATAAAGGAAGGAGAATTGATTATCAGCTTCATAGACTTTTGTAAAGTTGTCCATAATATTTGCTTTCAGTCGTAAAAGTCTAAAAACGATCAAAATTGCTAATTTCTGCTGAATTTAAATTTAGTTTGGACTACTTAGTGCGCTATAATTTGAGCTCCAAAAACGGTTGTTAATTTTTTAGCAAGATGCTATAGGTAAGCCTAACTAAAGCTTTTGAAAGTTAGTACGTATGTCAAAAATAAGCATAAAATAACGAACATAGCGCATAAGCTATTATTACTAATTTCTGTCCGTATGCTTTTGTTTGCAGCTGACGCAGTACAAGGTCGCCCGGACAAAACGAAGCCCATAAAATGCTACCAGTGCAACTCGTTCTACGACAAGGGCTGCTCGGACTTTTTTGACAATAAAACCTATCCGCTCATTCCTTGTAAAGGCAACACATCGATGTGCCGCAAGATTATTCAAGAGGGTGAGTCATATACAAGTTAAAGCACTGCATGCAGTTTAGATTTTGCATGCATTAGATTAGTTGTATGCCGTGCACAAGCGTCCTTGATGGGATATTTCTATTTTTCTGTAGCCTATTAATGCACGCATTGTTGACTATTAGATGATTAATTCAAGCAAAGGTGATTGAAGAGTATTCTGTCACATTTCTGTGCGCTATGTAGGCTACATTAGAAAAGCTTGTCATTTCTTTATTTTTATACAATGTGCTTCTTGATATTGATCCTTCACTTGTTGTTGTCAATATTTTGACTGTATAAAGTTGTTGACTCACAAGTCTTATTTTATGGTTAATGCATTTAAGAACGTCTTTATATAATCCATCTATTTGAATCAAGTTTTTTACTTCAATTTTTCTCTTGTATTTTTATTGCTATTTATTGTATGTTTACAAATTGCCAATATGAATTATCTTAAACATATTTGATATAAATGAATGTTAATATTGTCGTTAATTCAACTTGTATGATTGATGTACTGCCTTCAGTTAAATAGAAAGAATTTTCGGTGTTTTTGCGTGTCTGCAGCGTACTACGACGGCCGGTGGGACGTGCGCTACATCCGCCAGTGCGCGCAGTATGGGGAGGTGGGGCCCGCCGAGGGGCGCTGGTGCAAGGAGCGCAGCGGAAACTTTCGCGTGAAGGTCAAGGTCTGCCACTGCGACAACAAAGATGGCTGCAACCATGCGGCGCTGCTCAGTGCTGGCGCGAGCAATGTCGCGCTGGCGCTGCTCGCGACCATGTTTGCGTGGACTTGTTTTCACTGGAAGCGGCGATAGGAGCGCGTGGGACAGGGTCGCAGGGAGAACTTTATTTTTGGGGAGGTGATTAGCTTTGATAACTCAGATTCATGCACAGAAAACTTCAGACCAGGAGCTTGGTGGTGATAAGCAAATTTTTATGAATAATTTTGAGTCTCTGTCCATTGCCATCAGGCAGCCCAATCAGCCCCCTGTCACAAATGTTCGTAGATTAACAGCAATATCACCGTCTGGGGGGCTAGCGCCCATAGCCCTCCTACCTCCCTACGCCCCTGGCGTGACAGATTTTGAACAAAAGACGACTGACAAGTTTTTTTATTGACTATTATATTAATCCAAGAATTCGATCTTGATCCGCATCACTTGTCGTAAAATAAATCCTAGATCAGGATTGCAGTGCTGATTATGTTGCATGACGTCATGATCTCGGATCGCTATGTCTATATAAAATTTTAAAAAAGAGACTGATTGAAAACTTCAACGTAAGAGACTTATATGAAAAATAGAACCTGTTTTAAAGAGATTTTGAGGATATGAGCTTTCATTTCAGGAACTGTTGAAAGTGGAACGATTTGTAGCCTACTTGATATGTACAATGTTGTTTGATATACAGTGCTGGAATATAGAACTAAGAAGAGGAATAAATTTCATTTAAAAATTGGTTGTTGATACACTGATAAGCAATAAAAAATACTGTAAAATTTAAATAGTTCAATCTTTTCAAAGGGCATGAAAATAAAGAAATCTATTAAAGATATTTGCAACATGTAGCATTGCATTCTTTTGTGCAGTGGATTTAACACCAGCATAATATAATAATTTTTAATGTAATTTTTTATTGACTGAGTAATGTAAAGATTAAATGTTAAATTTTATAGTCCATGACTCCATATCTGTGCAGATTGCTGTTGATTGACAGTATGATTTCAAGTTACATGGATGCTCAACACTAGTCTAGGCTTAAGTGGTGAACTTAATTCGAGATTATGTAAAAGAGAGTCTTGTTCATAAGATCATCTAATTTTATTGACGTAAAACAAATATTTAGCTATTTGATTCAACTTGCCCTAAGCACATCTAAGGCGTTTAAAAGGCAGTGCATTTCTATCGTTACATATATAACAAAATTAAAATAAATAGCATAGCAGAGAAAATATTGACATGGGTACAACTAATATACGTACCAGGCCCCCTTTAAAATGCAACTTTGACAACTTTGACTATGACATACATTTTTTACATGATTGTAGGCTACTAAATTAAAGCCGGCTATGACCAGATCTAGTTCTAGCTAACACAGCCATAATGGTAACGCGACGTAGATTCTATTATATCGTACGGCCCTAAGAGGATTAATAACTCAAATCATTATATAAAGGACGCAATGAGAGTTATTTTTTAGCGAGGCCTCTTTTTTAGGGCCTTTTGCAGGCGTGGTGTAGGTTTGTGGCGATAGTTGTCCGTCGATCGCTGCTTCCCTACATAGTTGACTTTGCCCTTATGAGCCGTTATGAGACAAGCCTCACAACGTGACGCAAGAGAATGTCGTTCACTGGGGCGATAAAAGATCTTTGCTTAGGCTAGCACGGGTCTTATGGACTCCTGTAAAAGGGCTATGGATCGTACGGGCTCTGAGAGAAGGCTACGGGTCTTATGCGCTCCGGGAGAAGGACCTGGGAAGGCTTGCGGGGCAAGGGATCATGGGGATGCTAGTAGGTATTAATCCTCTTAGACACGGCCGGGTCACGATAATGTTCTACAGGGTTGGGCGTGGTATGTGCACCGAGTACCTACGCCTGCAGCAGGAGCTTTAAATAAATTGTCGGCGGCGAGACAACATGGCGGTGCGCATGCGTTAAATTCATCATTGTCATTCTTCCGCGCTATTTGTCACAGAAAGCTCAACATTGCCGGTATAGATTGAAATCATATTCCACTTTTGATCATGCTGTTCTTTTTGCGAATCAGTAGCATTTTTCATTCACACCTGACGTACATACTACAGTACACCCAAGTTATTGAACTCGGGCGCCAGATTAAGGAACCAGAGACTACAGAAGGTCATATTTTGACCCATTAATTGCATTTCACTAAATGTACACAAAAATGAGTTCATTTACCGTCTTCTAGTATTTCACTAGATGTAACAAAATGAGTTAATTGACGGTGTTCTATTTTAAATTTGTGTTTTTGTATTACTTTAATTGAAGCAATTTAATTTCTGACTACCTATTTATTAAGCAACATCTGCGATGTCTGCCGCGGTGGTTCCCGGCGCTGTCTCTGAAAACGGGGCCCCAAATGGCATCGCCAAGAAATACACGCCCATCCCTCCGGTGCTTCCCCCGGTACGCGAAGCCCTCGTGCAGTTCGACGGCCTCATTGCCAACGTGGGATATGTGGACGTTGGACCAGCAGACGGGGGCGTGATCATCGCGGTGCACGGGGCGATGGGGGGACTCAACGGACTGGTGGAGCTGTTTGAGCCATTGGCCAACGCGGGCTATCGTGTGCTGGCTCCTGAGTTCCCAGGTAGATGTCACCTTGAGCACTGATTTTCTGCTTGGGGTTCTGGTGTTTGATTTCTTCTCAAAATTTTCTAGCCATTTTTAAAGAAAATTGTAAGTCGTGTGATGTTTATGAGGTTTTTCACCGAGCAATCACTTATTGCAAGAAATTAGTCAGTTTTAGAATGTCAGTACTTATCGCTCTATTTTGTCTATGTAGGCTCTAGGTACCTCTTTTTGAACAGATTAAGTGTGCATTTGTAAGGCACTTAAATCAAAAGATGTCCTGATCGTTTTATCTCTAAATTGTTCAACAATTATTTTAGTATTTACTTGCACTTTACGACTTTTTGACTTTGCAGGGTTTGGTCATTCGTTCATGATCGGAGAGGGAAAGTTTGATGAGACAACGACAAGCCGTGCTCATCTTGTGCAGGCGTTCATGGCCAAGGTGAAGGTCAGCAGGTATGTTGAGTACTGAACCATGTCTGTTTCGCTCAGTACTGGTTGCTGAAGCTGATTAGGGCTGGAGATAATGTGGTGTACAGAACATTTTGTAGTGATACTCTCGTTAGCTTGAAGAACGGATTATGTTCAAGTTTTTCCTGTAGGCCTATGCTTAATTGCCTATGATTGCTTGTAACGTCATACTTGTGTGTGTATGGGTTTTAGCATAAATGTGGTTTATGCTTGTGCTCCTTGAGGACAAGGCTGACCCTAGGTGTATCTAAGGACAAACACAGGGAGCAGTGTTACCAGTGGTAACTCGGCAGAACAATACACTAGAAGCAATTACTTTGGTGCATTTTTCTATTGCCTCAAGAGTATACTGAGTTGGTTACTGCGCAGCACGTCCGCATCAATCTCATAAATGGATTTTTATTGCTCCCCATGCGATGCTTTAATATTTGTAATGCCAAGATCAAATTAAATGATTCGGGTATAATGTACACGTACATTTTACCTGAAATATTTAACTCGATATGATAATTGACTAACCGTTGATTTGTTATGAATGCTGCAGCGCGATGGCCGTGCTGGGGCACAGCATGGGGACGGCCACGGCCTTCAGGCTCGCCGCCAAGACGGATCTCTTCAAGGCCGTGATCTACCTCAGCGGCATCGGACTCAAGCCTCACAAGTGAGCCACCTCGGGCGTTCAGTGAGTCGGTTCTTAGGCGGTGGTGGCATGGAGGAATGTGTTTCCATGTAAAACAGTCTGATTTTCAGTCTAGGCTTATTAGTTAATAGAAAAATGGATATGAAATTAGTTAGAATGCTTCTATTTCATGTTTTTGAGAATTATTCGAAAAATTGACTCATTGTTCCTTATAATAATTGGTAGATAATTGTACAAAGAATTATGTAAAGGAATAAGTTTTAAATGTATTGAATTTTTTAGACCGTCTGTTTGACTTTACTTTAGCAGAAAATCCAGTATCCTTTGCTGACATTCTTGTTCTGATTCTTATATTCTTATATTCTTATTCTTATAAGTTTACGACTTATAAAAAAAAAAATTATGTCTTATTGAGCTACCACTTGACACTTACTGAGATTGATGGTTGCACATTTCTTTACTGATTGACTCGCTGTAAAAGTAATTGATGTAGTAATTGTAGCTTGTAACTGTAGTGGTATAACCTCTGTGGTATAGCACTATGGCTTTGTTTAGTTGACGTGGGGTGTCGTTTTGTTTTAGATCCCTGCGACCCTACTGCGCGGTACACGTGATGGCCTGCTTGCTGGAATGCAGGTGCACTCGAAGTTTCTGCTCCCGCTTCCTTATCAGCTCTTACCGAATGAGGGGTATGCGTGTTTGCATCACCGATATAATTGTTTGTACTATGTATAGCGCTCCTTTAGATCAGGCTTTGTGTTAGCAAGCAATCTAATCATTTGTTTCTAAATTATTTAGTTTATTTCGACTCGAGGTGTAGCAACTGATTGTTACGGTAGCGTAGTTATTATTATTTTTTGCTTAGTTTGTGGGTAGCGCATCTTTACAGATAGCATTGGAATTAAAGTTGTCTGAATCAATAAAGTTGACAAAACCATAAAGAACAGAATTTTGACAAATAACAGTACCTGAATGACGAAAATTAAGATTTTTAGAAACAAATTTAGTCTTAAGCATTATTTCAGTTTAATTAAGTTTTTAGTTAATTGTCCAGTATAATTCGCATTATATCCTAGGTATATGCGTGTAGAAAGTGCAAAAATTGCAATTTTTAAACCTAAATCTACGTTTTTTGGCCTTGTCTATGTTAAGAATTCAGAGAGACACCTCGTAGTCTTTGCTATAGATATTAGATGCCTAAATCACACCCTTACCATTGGATTGAAAAAATGATTAATATGCAGATATTTAGTAGAATTTTGTGAAATTAAATGGCAAGAAGCTATTTGTGATGTAGTAATGTCCATGTGTGTAGGGTTTGAAATAAATACAGAGGACGGACTGGTCAGTGCGACTCTCGGAGCTGCGAGGATTGGATTTAGCGATGTACTTCACTTTTTTGCGCTTCATTTGTATCGTATATTAGTTATTATTGTTAACATTGTAATCTTTTAGTCTTTAAATTATCGTGCAAGTTAATATCAAATTTTTTCACACTTGTGTATTTTGTATTGATAGTGGTAATAGTTTCTTGATTAGTGTTTACTTTGACTTGATTTCTTTGTAGACACATTGTGTAGTGTCATAGTTTAAGTATGTAGTATGTGTTTGTTAGTACGTTACGGAAGCTTCCGGGAAAGTTTGTATGATAAAATTGGCTAGCCTATAGGATATACTGCATTGCTATCAATTTGATTAGGTTTGCATAGAGACCAAAACCTGCCATAAACCTTAAATTAGCCCTAAACTGATCCTAAACCCACCCTAATCCCTAATCCTTAATTTCAGTTTTCCCATGTTGGGGTGTCTTTCGTTGGATTGCCAACTGCCAATATTGTCATCATGGTTGCCGCGCTCAGTTGTGCCGCAGTTGAATGATTTAATGCCCGTTTTGTTGTGCGTGATGGCACAGTACATGGAGGCGGCGCACGATGTCCAGATAAAGGGCCTGCCCATCCTCATGGCCTTCACGCAGAACGACAGACTCGTCGAGTGGCAGATCCCTCACGAGCTCGCAAAGTTCTGCGGCGCACCAGACTTCAACATCGCCTGGTTTGACGGTGACGAGAATGTTAAGAAGGACCTGTCCGCCGGTGGTAAGTGACTGGCGGTGATATTTCTATTTTTGCTTAGATTTTTATTCTAATTATTTTTTTATTCCGGAGTGGTAGTTTTTATTCCTGTTCCTCAGGTTCAATTTCAAAAATAATTTGTATTCCTGTTCCTGTTTCGATATATCTTAATAGCATTGCTCCTGCAGGCTCAGCTTCTGTGCCGGCTCTCTTGCACACAATCGAACCATATATAGTCGTATATACGGGCCGTTGCGCTGCATACGATCCCCAAACTACAAACAACCAATTTGAATGATGTTGTTTTTCTATTCCACTTCCTATATTTTAATAATTTAAGTTTTATTTCATGAACGTGACACCGTGTGGTCTGCAACTCTAAACGCCTGGGCTGTGCCGCTAATCCGCTCAGGCCCTTCAGCAATCAGCAAGTTGTTAAACACACAAGTGTCCATAGCTGATAATCATTGTCTAGGATAATTTATTATTCTGGTTGGCGACAAGAAGGGCATCGGGCAGTAAAAACCCGGCTTCAATATAAACATCTAATCTTTGTTGACACGGACACAGCGTTAAGGGTTTGCCTTATAATCCATTAGAGTGGACGTTGATAATGATGATGATTATATTACTATACTGTAAAACATAAAATTTTTGTTGCATACATGTTATTGCGGTTTTGCCTCTCGGAAATTTAGCTGCACTTAATTTTCGCGTTTTTTGTGAAACATCCAATTTTTTTCCGATTTGCGAAATTTCAAAAATGACATCCACGCGAAAATTTCATGTTTCACAGTATGTTGCGTTGTTGCTGCTGCAGAAGCCGTGCTCTACCCGCGGGTGCTGATATTTGAGCGCGGTGGCCATTTTGTTCACCGATCGCACACTCAGCTGGTCTGTGGCGCCATCATTCAGCTGATGGAATACTTGGCGGGCAGGGAGACGAACGACGACACTAGCTGGGTTGCACGACTCATGGCGCGATTCAGATGACTGTCTTCAGGATCCATCTTTGCATCAATCTTCTATTTAGTCGAGTTAGTCTATTTGCAATGCTACGCTTTAAGTCTGGTTTGATTGATGTATAGGTGATAGGGTAGGGGTAGAAATGATGTGTGGGTGATAGGGTAGGGGTAGAAATGATGTGTGGGTGATAGGGTAGGGGTAGAAGTGATGTGTGGGTGATAGGGTAGGGGTAGAAGTGATGTTAGTTTCAATCAGATAGGCAAGGTGCAGTAACACATAGGCTGCTTTCTATGCGTGGTCAACTTTATTCCGCTTCGAATATGTAATTGTGTATGATTTTTGGCATTATGATATTTACGGTACCGGTGTGACGTCGTTGTGACGTAGTTGTGACAACTATTGTTTAACTTTTGCAGTTAATATCATCTTTTTGCATCAAGTTATTTCCTTCACTTAGAATTTAGTCGGTGTTGAAACTGTGTGTGCGCATATTATGGCTAAATGATCAATGACATCAATATCCCAACTTACTTAGGACGATCTGCCCATACGACATATGGTCCAATAGTTTTATCATTCTCATTATTTCTTTCTCTTTTTTCTGTTCTTTTCAAACCGTGCTGTGTATGCGTCCGAAGCCAGTTTTATGTAAATGTAGGCCAGCAGCATGATTGTTACTAATTAGACACTAATTAGCAGCTATGTAATTTTAGTTGATTAAAACTTGTTAATGCTTTTTGTTTAACTTGTTAGTAGATTTTATTATTTTACTATAGCTGCTATGAATGCTGTTGACTACAAATACAGGACTGGGCTGTATTCAGTTCTCTGTACTTTCTTTGTCTTTGCATCAATATTTGATGAGTGTTTAACTATATTACTATCATTACGTTGCATTACTTTTTAAAATAGATGCTAAGTGATGATTTTTTTGAGCTATTTGCTTTGTTTCTTTCGTGATAGCTATTCTAACATTAAGGCTGGATTTTTCAATTGAATTTTTTATCTTAATTAGAGGTTATGACGTCATCTGACGCAATCAATGCACGGAAGGCTTGATCCAGGATTTAGTTAACGTCATGTGATAGATTGTCGAGATCTAATTTTCGGATTTAAATTTTAATACTTGATGAAAAAACCTGCTCTTAACGGTCGTGATACTTTAACATGTGCAGTGTACATGTCATATTAGTCGCTTTATTCCGGTGTTTTTGTGCATTTAATCGTAACTTTAATGTCATTCTCTGTTCAATACTTTTCACTGTACTGCAATTTTGTTTTAAGTTTAATTTGTTTGTAATTGCGGAGCGTTTGTTTGTTATACATTGTAAACAACAACTAGTGAGGTTCTGCGATGTGTTTTTGTTTAAGCTCTGAGAAGATTTCAATTTGCGCCATCAAGTTCTAAAATTGGATGTAAATCTGAACTTATACAGACGTATGTTTAGGTTAAATGCTATGATTTGTGTTATTTTGTTTTGTTTTGCTTACGTTATGAAATTATTGACTTGTATCAGTTAGGCAATTATTGCATTGACTTCTTGTGTTTGATTTACGTAAATGTCACTTACTTTCTTTCAGTCCATGATTGTGTAGACCAGTGTAGCTTATTGTTTTCTAAGCCTACTAGTCTATTAGTATTTGTGTACGCTATGCTGGTGAATATGACAACAGTTGATATTTTACATTGTATGCTGGATTGGTCATTTGTTGTAATCAGTCATTACCAAATAGTAATTATTGTTAACTCAATTGATTAAGGAACAAAGCGTTGATAAATGCAGTGCAGTCATATTTTAGTGTGTTATGCTTATGTAGGCCTACACGTTGATCTCTGGATATAAGGGTTGTTACAGTATTGATTATACTTTATCTTCATTATTTTTCTCCGATGCTTGTTTTGCATTGTTTTGTGCTACAGATTATCTCTATGTATTCATTAGGCAGTTGAACGCTTTGTAGCTAATGTAACTAACGCTCATCCTAATATACAATGTTGATCGTTACAGTGAATTTTCACATCACTGTATTCATATGTTTTTCGTTGACATTAAGTGATTGATTAAAATGTTTTACTTATTGTTTGCAATTTTTGTTTTGCATTTAATTAGGTTATTTAAGTGTAACACTGACCACAAAGAGTCTGACATTGGTATGCATGCACCACTGCGAGTAAACCGAGAGTTTAATCCCAAGATTTTTTGTTTAAAATGTTTCTTCATAATGTTATGCCTATACTTCAGTTTTCTTCAGTTTTTAGTTTGCTTCAGTTTTCTTAGCAGATAATCCCGGATTGAGTCAACTCGAGATTTACTTGCCGTCGTGCTTAAGCCTACCAATATAACGGCTAGTTGCTAGACTTCGATTTGAAAGTATGCTAAATCGCACATTACACAAACTGCGGTTTGAGCTAAACTGCAGTTTGAAATTTTTAGGTTGCTCGATGATATTCCTCAGTCTAAGTACGATTTAGCAAATGTGCATAAATATCGCTGAACCCTGGTCTTTATTAGCGTTCCGAAAGGCTCTAATCGTGTTAAAACATGTCAATAGTGGTGAATGTTCAATAATTTCGTGAAAATTTGAATCTTGAACGTAACTGACTTCCGATGTTTTGGCCGCTAAATCGCACTTCAAATCACAGAAATGTGCGATTTTAAAAATTAATTTGCAGATTGCTAAATCGCACTTCAAATCAAGGTCTAGCAAAAGAAAATTTGGTTAAATCGGACTATGTCACTAAATCGCACATAAATATCGCACTCAAATCGAGGTCTAGCAACCAACCGTACGTGTGCTACTAAATATCAATAAATGCATTATTTCAGACCTCCTGCAGGCCGGGGAACAAGAATTGGCTTGCAGCCAAGAGCTCCCCAGGCAAGTCGTAAAAGGCGACTAAAGAAGGGGGAGCGGTTCTGTGCGAGCTCTTTGCACAGAACTGGACTGTATATAGTCCTTGTGCAACGCACAAACGCAACGTGCAACGCTAAACTACAAAAAGAAACAAAAGCATTATTTCAGATACGGCTGTTGGACAATAGGACACTACCTCGTCGAAAACAAGTTGACTTGAAATAATAATATATTGTTCAAAAGTTTGAAAAATATTATTGCAAATTAGATTGAGACCGTTTGCTTTTGCCGCTTTTATTTTGTTGTGACTTTAAAAAACGAAGAGCTCATTCATCGCTCCTTGACGTGTTGTTCGTTCGTGCTATTGTCTTGGCACTTACAACTGAATTATGGATGCGTTCGACTAATTTCTTTTGTCACTTTGTCGTGTTGGCAGTTGTGAGGGAAATAGGGGATGACGCCCGCCGTGATAGATGAGACGAAAGTGCTAGCGGAGTATTTCAGCCGCTAATGGAACACTTCGCAAATTACGCTTGTTTCTTGTATTCATGAGTTAATTTAGCGAGAAACTATGGGATGCATCGCTTGGGAGAAGCCTATCACTAGTTATTTATGTTCTCAACGCGTTATTTTCATAATGCTGCTGACTTTGTTAAGTAAAACCCAGATTATTTAACATAGGCCTACAGCTTACCTGGGCTTGTTATGTTAAGAAACCACATTATTTTTTATGTCGTTATGCAAGGTTATAATAATTTATACAATATGTGATTGCAACAGTAACGTTTTATTCAACTGACTAGTAGCCTAAGCATAGTTTATTGATGAAAATTAAAAACTATATGAGTTTGGGTTTCGAGCTGGATATTTGAGCTAATTATTAAGCTAAATTGGATAACGGTTTTCAATTGCAAAGGTGCAGTCCTAAAAGATAAAGTAAAAAATTAAGTTAGGCTCCGAGTTAAAAGATATCATTTCAACAAAAAGTCGATGGCATGCCGTAACAGAGCGGTGGGTATCCACAGCAAGCTCTGCCGTGACCAGGATTCGAACCTGGGTTGTCTCGGCCACAACGAGAAGTACTAACCACTATACGATCACGGCCATCGCGCCATCCGATCGATGCGATCTTATTTCGCGTGCTATCAGTGAACTGCGTGCTAGTTGTAGGAACAGTGAGGGTTCTATAGGCCTATTTCAGCAGAACGCAGATGTAGAAACCTTTGAACACCTAAGGCTGCTTAACAGTTTCACTGTTCGTTTAGACTTCATTCACCGACTTCTTCAATATTCTAGGCGTAGGCCGACGGAAAAATATCAGAAATAAATTCACAGCCGCGTAAACACCGAGCAACAGCAGGCAGTGACCATAGGCCTTTAATAGTCCACATCTAGTGAGTGTATCACAGGGTTGGTCAGCCGGTGGGTGTTCCGTGGAACGTACACTGGTGTTCCGTGGGAAGTAGCGAAGTGTTTCGCAACCCAACGGAATTAAATGAAAGTTAGACTTCAAAATTTGTTATAGCAACTTTTTAGCAAATTGGTCTCAAGATTCTGAAATACGCAAGAGGCATCAAAATACTGAAGTGCGATCAATTTTAAATCAAAACTTGGGCCTAGGCCTATCGTTAGAAATGAATCATTTAAGTGTTTTGTTTAAGCCAACGATAAATCGACAAGCCACCAGACTGACCAGACCTTACATTTTTTATGATCCTTTTCGGAATGTTTCATCATTTCTCGTCTTACGCCCGTGTGCCGTATCGTGACTTGACGTTAAACTTTTCAAACTTTCTCTCTAAAAATGAAGTGTCAAGCCTCCTCTAGACTTCTACAGCCAGGGCCGGATTACCGAACAGGCCAACAATGCGGTGGCCTAGGGCCTGGTTTCTTGGCGGGGGGCCGGAAAGTGTCTTGATTATTGATTTTTGATCATTGCATCATGCATTGCTGTGTTGTTGCTTTGTTGTTGCTCCTGCTTCACGATGGTTTCAATATCACAACTGAAAAAACCGAATGAAGCATATAGTCAACTGAGTGACCGTTTCGGTTTTCTAATTTGTAGCACCGACACGATGCCATTGGAATCATCAGAAGCCTCCGCTTGTGCGCTGCAGAAGCATTACGCTTCAGATCCGGAGGGTAGCTTGGTGAAGAATTTTTGCAATTTTCTTGCCTTAGTGCTGCTGGCACACGCAAACCAAAAGCGATGCGACAGTACATTGTTGACAATGATCTTCTAGCAACGTTTCCAAATTTCGAAACAGCACTGAGAATGTTTTTATCACATCCGGTAGCAAATGCTAGTGGAGAAAGATCATTCTCACACTTGAAAAGAATTAAGAATGTACTCCGCACGACAATGGGGCAAGATCGTTTATCTGCACTCTCAGTATTGGCGATCGAATCGGAACTCGTAAAATTGGTGGAATTTGACGATATAGTGGACTCATTTGCTCGGAAAAGATCAAGAAAAGTTCCCATTTAGACTGCTTTTGGCCTAGGCTAGCCTGGCTAGGGCCTTGCAACTTGCAATGAGGTCCTAATTGGGCGGTTTGGGCCTACACAACACAACGACGTTTTGTAATTATACAGCGATTGTTGTTAAGTTGCTATTGCATCATGCCATCATCATCATGTATTCACGTTGACATTGTAATTTGTCACTTGTGAATACATTCTACACAATGCAAATGCAATACGCTAACTTTGCTAAGTTATAAGTCTATAATGATATCGTAGCGGAAACGCGGGGTTGTTTGTTTTAATGGGGGGGGGGGGGGGGGGAGGCAAAACCAAGTCTTGGCAAGTTGGCCTAGGGCCCGGATTGATGTTAATCCGGCCCTGTCTACAGCAGGCTTATAGAGGCCTATATCAGTAGTCTACCCTGCTGTTAATTCCCCCGTCTGTTTTCCTAAATCACGCTCTCAGCGCCGCGCTATGACGGTGATCGTCTGATCGTCAAGCGACGCTTTTGTAAATTTATCCTCGCCAGCGACAAACGGCACGCGAGCTTCCGCAGCGAGTTGCATGAAAATATTTCATATTACATGCAGCGATTATAGTTGACGGCTTGACGCCAAAACTATAGTTGACGCCCACAACTGACCCGTAGTATACGTCAAAAATTAGATAACTGCGTTTAGATAACTTGTGCTATGTTGAACGCTTTGAATGTGCCATCCCAATAATCTACCCCCACTTTCAGCAGCGGAGACCCTGGAGGGCACCTGCCCACCCGAAGTATACGGCTCCGGCACCCCTCCGAATCTGAACTCCAGCAGTGTAGTGATCATAGTCTCGACCTTTGATCATTTCTCTTGCTGCATCGAGTCTACTGCCCGCGCGCTCAATTGAATCTGCATCATTGCAACCATACTCCGCCTCACAGTCTTAATGTATGGAGTAAACTGTAGTTTCTAACTTAAAATTATACTTCATCCAATGCCACTACGCGCCGCGTTGCCTGAGCGCAGATTTAATTTTCGCCTGCCGACCGCGCGCGACGATGTCAGAATAGAATCGACGAAAGTTTTCCCCTCGGCGCCCACACCAAATCAATCGCACTGCGCATGCACACACGGGGCCCTGCTGCGTCGGAGCGATAAGACCCCGATACTCGCCATCTGGCGAGGGGAATTGGACGCCCTGCTCGCCGCCGACACGACGAGAAAGGCAATGTTTGCCATTATCGACCCGCGCTCAGTGCGCATTTCTCCAGGGAGCATGTTTTTGGATGGAAAGTTTGCTCGAAGTGTGTGCTGGTTGTTGTGTGGAAATTTTGTCGAAGGCAGTGATGGATAGGATTTGTGCGCTGCATATACTTAAATTTCTGTAGGCTGTCATTGCATTCGGTCTACAGGCAGGGACGGATTTACGTTGGGGATGACAGTGATGCATGGTGCCTATACCCACCCACCTCTCCCCCATCAGCAAAAGATCCAGCATGCCAAGTCAAGTTTTGTCAAAACAAATCTAAGCGAAGCTATACATGTAAAATCAAATCAAATAGGTTTTATTACAAACACACAATGTAGGTTATAGGCAAGTGAGTGTTCGCTAAAACGTGTTCATAACTCCGGACAACAGGCGCTGAGCGCGACACACCCAGTGTTATTGCATATATGGCAAGCCAAGCTAAACTAACCCAACCACTGACCGGTCGTGAGTTCTGCAAGAAAGTGAAAACGTCTACTTCTGCGCCCTCATCCCTCCTTAACTCTTACACTTACTACATCTCATTGAAAAACTAGTCTGCCGTGACTTTCGGCCTCTCTAATGATTTCATCCATTGGTTGCGCAATGTGCACAATCCTCTTGAGAATCATCGTTTGCGAATCGCCAACCTCAGACGACAAGTGAAGAAAACGAATATGGGGCACATTTTCGGCGCAGAGCCGCCAGCAGACGCTGTAGCCTATAGTACCCTCTACCCAAGCCGAGCGAGACCGAGTTGCATTGCCTGTTGGCACAATGCGGCTTAATTTGAGAGGCTTTCCTCTTCCATTCCGCGAGTAGTTGACGTCTCATATTAACCGACAACGACCTTTGGAGCCGGGCGAGTTTCTTTTGACTTCATCGAGGCTTTTAGTTCGAGGTGCCGCACGGGAACGACATGCAGCGTATTAGTCGAGTGTTGCAATTCGAGCAACTGCGTGAATTCGCTGATTTTTGGAAAACTCTTCTATGGCTTCAACGTAAGCTTTCACGCAAGCGTTGCAAGCTCTGCTAAACAACGTTTGAAGCAAATAAAATTTTTTAGTGATCTTGGGCCTCTCGACTATCAAATTGCTTGTGGGGTCCGCATAAAACAGCTTGATACGTGTACACATTTCACTGTAGCGGCCTATGCATGTGTAGCCCAACATCGTTTAGCGTTGTACAAATAGACTGGCCAAGAGCTTTGTTTCGTCAAATAAATAATTTCACTTTCAATATTACCTAATAACGTAGTTTTGTTGGAAAAAAGCTAAACCCTCTTTCAAAAACATTATTATGCTGTAGTAGTCTTTAATGTTATTTTGATTGATTGAATAAAACTAAATTTCATTTATTATTATTACTAGGCGAAGAATACTCATGACATTGTCATCAACGTCTTCAATTATTATCATTCAAAAGGGGGACAACTCAATCAATTATTATAATCAGTTAATTTTGCAAGAAAATCTCGCGTAGCCTGCATTTAATTTTTAAAACATTACGGTGAAATTACACCTTTCGGTCAAAACGAAGGAAGTCTTGTCGTTAAGGATCATGACGTCATGTCGGCTGGA
>JAQIWG010000516.1:0-32919 GCA_034695025.1 Chamaedrilus cognettii
GACGTACAAATATCGGCGGCGGCGGCGGAAGCAAAACACCGGCGGCGGCGGCGCGGCGCGGCCGGCGCAGGGGTCTATCTCGGCGCCGGCGCGACTTGAGCCGCAGCCTCCTGCGCTTGCGTTCGCAGCGCTGGCAGCAGAGGATGTCGCAGCAGATCCTGCGGTAGAAGAGCCGGAAGCAGTCGGCCAGGAAGTTGCCGATATTGGAGAGATAGAGGAAGGTCAGGGGGATGCCGATCAGCGCGTAGGCGATAGTCAGCAGGCGCCCGGCCGTCGTCTTGGGCGCAACGTGACCGTAACCTAGCAACCAGATCAATTAAAATATGTAGTTGCTCTGAGAACTAGGGACGGTTGTTTTCGATTATTTGTTATTTGGCTTTTAAATTTGTATCAAGTCATGGAACAAAAATGATGTCACGAATCAGGTCTTGTAATGATTGGATCCTGCTCAAATATCAACTCGCTATTAGAGAAAAGTTATATAAACAATCTGAGATCATTAAATAAATCTTGATTGAACAACATTACTGGCCCAGCCTAGACCTACATGTATTTCAATGATCGTGGATCCATATGTCAGTAACTAATCGCTTCGCGTCAAATAGATCTTAATATTAATTTTTATTGCGCTGATATTTGATCTTGAATCAAACTTGAACTCTTCATCGAACGCCTGGAAATAAATTACTCCGCACTCCGACTTCTCGCTGCCAAATTGTTTATCCGTCACCGATTTTGGACTGCATCACGCGTTGTATCCGATGCTTGTGTAATGCACCAGCGAGCACGCATTACAAATCAAACATAATGCTGACATTAATTCTCCGCCATAAAAATACATTTTTATTACCGATACCATACTTGCGTCCCGTTAGCACATGATCATTCGCATAACAACTCGTTTTAGCGATTCCCTGCCGGGAGCCAATACAAATAAAGCTAGCATCGCTCCTACTTTTGATCGCACTCGATACATCAAGCAGTCCACAGCTCGAGCTCGATGCTCTAGCGATCAATCTAAGTGGGTATTGGCTTAGCCACAACTACTAAAGTCTGCTGTCTCAGTCGCATGCTGCGCTGTACCGAAGTTCTCTCATAAAACAAGCGGGAGAGCATCAATACCGCTGATTATATCGTCGACTCGGCAACATAAAGAGAGACGGGCCTGCTCCATGCAGCGGGCGGGTGTGGGAGATGTAAGTTGGCGTTTTTAGAGCGTCGACACTTGTCGAGCGCCTGTTGCTCGCAGCGGGAACGCTGCTCTTTGGACGATGAATGAGGTGGTCAGGTTTGACTTGGTACAAAACAAATGCATTGGCATGGAGAGGGGGTTGTGGTGTGGTGGGGTATAGCGAGATATCCGTTGTTATTGTTGTTGTTGTTGTTGTTGTTGTTATTGTTATAGCTCCTTGCGGGGAAAAGGCGATGCCCATTGCACCAGCTGATGTAGTTGCTGGTGGCAGTTCCATCGTAGACTGGCAGGCATCATAGGAACGCTTGTGGCTGATGAATTTAAACCATTTTGACCTGTAATTACGCAAAAATTGTGCTAATTTAAAAAAAAAGAACTTATCGTACTGTTTTCGCTCAAAAGCCGCGGCGACTTGTGTGCCGTAAATGGGGATTGAAATTGAGTAAAACTTTGATTTTAAAGTTGGCGATTTGTTATTATAGATTTCTTTTCACTTTTCATGACTGAACTCTCACTTTTTTATTTCGTTTGGAAATAATAGCATATATGTGCACAATTGACACAATTACACAAATTTAGGATGTATTTATGAACAATTTATATCCTCTGAGACGGTGTTACACGCCACACAATTATTAATCTAATTTGTAATTCCCTGCTGCCTCTTCCCGATTGCCCATAACGTACGGCATGCCACCGATTGTCGGCCTAAATATCCGGTAGACGGACTTGTTCATTTGCTCTTGAAATAAATATTTGAGTATTTTAAGCCTATCACTGTTACAGCACAGCCGCCGACATTCTGAAAACTAACTGTTATGTTCTAGCAGCCTAGCAGAAGTGTTTGGTGAAACAAGAGCGCTGGTTATGTTTCATGGATGCAGTTCAACGATATCAATGGTTTATAGTCTGCCTAATCAACAATCACAATAAGCTTCTTATTTTCTTTCTACAACACACCGCTTGCGCGCGTTAATTTATGATACGCTGAAATGTCAAGCATAAAATAGAGATTCATATCTAAAATTATTTGTGATGATGGATTTATATTCGATAATTAGTTCTCGATAATTATGAATAGCTTTGACATACTTGTAGTATCGTCATTGCTTTATAGCCTTCATGTCATGTATGAACTAAACACTTGTCGACAACATTGACGTTAGTCGCATTGATTCACGTTATAGTGGGCACCACGGGGCAGTCGCAACGTGCAACAAAACACACAAGCTAATATAAATAACAAAATACACGTTTGGTCAACTTTTTGAGCTTGTCTATAGGTGGTCAGTTTTGAATGAAAAATACTATATTATAGGAATTAGCAAACATAGGCTTACTGAGCCTGTAGCAATGGTACAGAAATAAGCGCCTACATGGCCATTAACGATGAGTTATATCAATCATTCAACTCTGATAATAGTGTCATCGGGCTACGACAAGCAATCCAAAAAATGAAATAAGAGTGGCGTGCAAACGACATAGCCTATAGTTTTCCCCACCGATGGTCGTGATGACGGTAACCGCGTACAGAATGGCGCCTGCGAGCGACCACTGAAGGGCCTCCTCGTCCGTGTCCCCGTCCCACCCCATCTCCTTCACCGCACTCACCACCCCCTGCTCGAACTCACCGAATATCCGACGCATCGTCTCATTGAAGTCCTGCCTCTCACCCCGCCTCACCCAACTCAACCCCACAGCTGCGTCCTCGCTACCCTCCACCCTCTGATCGCCCGGCCCCTCCGCTAACTCCCTCCCCTCGGCGTGACGAAGACTCGTCGTCAGCTCCCAGATGTCGTCGATCTTGCGCTGCCGGAACGCGAGGATCTTCAGCTTCTCTCTCTGTTCCGCGGGCGCCTCGAGCGCGCGAAACAGGAAGCCGCCGGCGATCGAGTAAGCGACGACCATGGCTGCGAGGCCGATGTGAGAGAAGCAGAAGGCCGCAAAGCTCTTGCAGACCGACACGAGTCTCTGCCGGCGACGTCGACGACGCTCCAGACGCTCCTCGACCAGATCGTCCATGTCCTTCTTCCAGCTGAACGGCACCGGATGGGAAATGGAGCAGTTTACGTGGAAACCCCCGCCGGATAGGGCAGAGGTCCCGAGGGACCGGAAGTCGAACCAGTCATCGGACATGGCGACATAGGTGCATCGGGGATGGGGGGAGGAAGGCGGAAATGGGTGCGGATCAAATTGAGGCGTGTGTTTGTTGTGGTGAGAAGGTAACAGTCATTGCAAAATTAGGCTGGACAGGCTTCTGCTTAAAGCCGAAAACGTCAGCGTTGTTTACAAGGCATTCGCTTTCACTCTGCGCATTTAGTATAGACTCAGCTACAGTTAATAGGTTGTAAGTGATCATCATACAATTTCAGTATGTGTTGTGCTGTGCTGCAGACGGCTAAGATTAGTAAAAACGTGCCAGATTCAACGTGCAAGATTCAACGTGCCAGATTCAACGTGCCAGATTTAACGTGCCAGAACAATTTCGATAGACAGCTTTGATTTCAGCATAATTTTTGCAGTTGGTTTGTGCAGTCTCGAAAATGACCGAAAGTGATAACCACGAATTGATCAAACTGTTGCCTACGACAACGTACGCAGTCGCTATAATAATAATCATTAATTAATCAACCAGACCTGAACCCTTTACACTACACGTATCATGTTAATTAGTGTAAACATATGATATAGAACTAGATCTGCTCGATTCACCGCATGAACCTTATCTGTATAGGCGTAGCGTGATTATAACAAGATAAAGGACGATGCACGCAGTGGGTGCAAATCATACGATCGACTCAGTTCGGTCCATCTCGATCGCGATCCCCATTACACCGCGGCTATATATCCTCGCCAATGCACTTGCAGTCGTCAGAGCTCGTCATAACATTCGATGTTTAGCGGACGGCAGTCCATCAAATCTACGGCCTCGGTAGAGGCCAGCGTGTCCGCCGCACAGCTGGTTCGCTCTACAATAACTACCGCTTTCCGACGAGATGCGCAACGGGATCGTTTTTCGCCGACCACCGGCTTTCAGCGCTTTGTGTACTTCAGCTATAGGCTGCAAGCGGGGAGCGTGTTAACTAACGGGACTTTCTACATCGGTCCGTCTGCGCTGTGCCTGTGCCGTATGACGTCACAACGGGCGCGCTGCCGCCACTTCAACATTCATCATGCGAGCCGACGTGGGGGCCGGGGTCAACACCCCTTCCCTGTTCCTGCTGCCCCTCCGCACTCAAATGTCAGTCCGCAGCAGGCCTGCGCCCCGTCTAGCCAGCGGATGTGTCGGTGTTTTGGACAGTGGGAGGGTTGCGGTAAGTGGTTGTGTGATTGACTGAGTGGTGTTGAAAAAAGGGGGGAAAAGTTGGCTAGTGTCGGAACCCAGATTATTGGCCCACTACTTTAGTTTAACGCAGGCTTACCGTCTACAAGAAATCAATGACATGTGAATACTATTCAGCAGACTAGACCAGTTTATATTTGTTTGCTATACATGTATGCTAAGTTGCTAAGCATTGCTTCCAATAGGCCATCTTTCCGTTCAATTAGTCCTAAGCGCACAGTGTCGTCGGATTGCGAATTTTCACTTCTCCGACTAGATAAAAAAATATGCGCCTCTTGGCTTTCCCACTGTTGCCGCATTTTCGAGAAGAATGAGCAACTTATCACGTCGACCGGCTCACTCGCGCAGTTGCGCTTCAAACCTGACCATCTCTGCAGGTTTTCAAACATTATTGGTGGCCCACGCTGAGTGGCGAAGGGTTGCTGTCTTCTCCTCTATTGAGGCAGTTACATGTATGAGAGTCGATCTACAGTCTTTGAGACGGAATAGGCCAATTACTTTCAATCGTAGATACAATGTAAGCAGCCCATGAACACAACGCATATTGACCCTGCTAGTAAATTACATGTAACTATAGCATTTTGACCGGAAAAGCTAGGGATTTCGTGATCGTAGTACTAAAAGGTCACTATCAACTTACATGTAGGCCTACTTAATGACACTTTAAAGTAGTTATCTACCGAATTGATTCAAAAAACCCCTAGCAGGCCTATAATACAACACCATAGCTCTTATTCTACTCTCTCAATGCGCCGAGAAAAGCCAACTGCAACGCGTGTAGATCAGAGTGCGGCAGTAACCGTTCACGGGTCAGCGGTGTTGTACTGTAGCAGCAGACAGCAGCTGCCAACAATATCGCGAGGTTGATAGAATATGAAAACAAAACAATGCGTCCTCGTTTGCATTGTCTTATGAAGGCCACACGCTGCATGCTACATGTACAAAAGTTGCACCTTTTAGCATGAACACAACAAGACTTGGTCGTTGCCAATATAATTTCTACACATGTAGGCCTACGTGAACATGTAAGTAAGCCTAAGTATCAAATTGATAGATAGATAGTTATACTAGTCTTGTCTGTTGTCTCGATTCTTTAGCCTATTGAGTAAAAACTCCCAAGTCATCAGCTATTCGGAATTCCACATAACGTTTAGTATGGTTATAGGGGACAAACATCATTGACTTCGTTCAGGTTTAGCGAAGCAGCTAAAAGCAAAGCATTCAGCTACATGTAAAAGTCTAACATAGCTGGTACAAGTATAGGCCTGCGTGTATACACAACATACGCTGCAAGATATAGCTTAGCTACAAAAGCTAGGCATGATTGTTGGACTACTGACGTTGGACACGCTTCAGCCACTAGCTGTCTGGTCGCCTTTCAACGGCAATTATTAGTGTCAGTCTCCGAGCATCATTCGGCACCTTGGATACATTCGCAGCGAAAATGTACTGGCTGTTCATGGTTTGGTTAACTTATGCCGAGTCAATATACGGGAGAGGCTATTTTAAGTATTAGTATGTAAGCTTTTCAACGAGCAGACTAGCTGTTTTTTCCGTAGAACATTTTGACGTCCACGGCATTCCGTTATTTAGAATTTATGACAAATTTCGTGCAAGTCAACAGTCTTGTTACTGGTGCACGACATTACGATGAAGAAGTAAGCCACAGCAATAATTATTCGGCATTAATGACGTTGGTGGTTTCATCAGACTCTACTAGGGAGCAGCTATAGCCTAAACAAGTTACTTGTCTATTGTTCTCACACAACACATACCTGTTATAATTAGTGAAACGATAACTCCATTATTCGACAACACAACATCCAAGCAAGATGTGTCAGACATACATGTACATGTAGGCCTACAAGGCCTGGTCCTTTATTAGGCCATAAAGCTAAACCTAAAATATGCCACTGTTATTTTAGCCAATGACTAAAGTTGTCCGCATCCCAGGAGGCGATATTGGATTATTTCAGTTATTCAGCATTGTTCATCATAGCTGGGAACCTTTAAGATCAGCATCATCATAAATCTATCATTTACAAGTAATCTCAGACGGCAGAACTAACAACTCTGACAGCTTCTACCAATCAACAAGTCCAGGCACCGAGCCAGCTATCAATTATTGAGTCTATTGTAGAGCTGCGCCACAACACTAGGGTGCGCCCCAACCCTAGCAGTAATAATACCTGTAACAATCGGAGGGCATACTGCCCATGCGAAAATTAAAATTCAGTACATTCTGAATATGAGTGTAGACTTAAAATTGTGTCTACAATTTAGGTTTAAAAAATAAGATATTTTATTGAGAATATGAACTTGGGATTGAACATTGAATCATAGCGGACGTTGAATGAGGTCATCCGGAATTTAATTATTATTACTGTTTATTAGTAAATTAAATTTTTTTTGACATCATCATTAGGCTTCTTTATCTTAATTTTGTACAATTCTGTTTATAGGAACACATGAAAAACACACACAAATTATGCTCAAAGTCTAAACTACACAAAAAGTCAATCGAACAATGACGGTTAGAGCGATGCCGAATTCAGTAATACTCTAAAAACAAAGGTAAATCTGCACAACAGATTTTTTGCCAGTGCATAAATTTCTTCAGAGCAAGCAAAAGACACTGAACCAAATAAAGGACACTGAACCAAATAAAGGACACTGAAAGTCTTAGAGTCAAAATATGGTCCACACAATATACAGTATAAGATAACAAAAATTGGAGAAACTCGAATCAATAACAATAGTGGATGTATAAAACATTCACCATTTTCTTCTGAAACACTTCTTTTTTTCTCCACAATACAAACAGAATGTGATAGAAGCCAAGAAGTCAAAGCTGAGATGATTCTGTATCTGCTTCACAAGAAATATTTTAACGTTAATAACAGGCACATTTATACAGGCTTGGAGAATGCCAACTGCAGACTAATCCTCATTATCATTTGCAGAACGGCTTTCAAATTAAAAAGAGGAAACATTGCCGCCCTGCTGAAACACAATTGAGAGTTAATAGAGAGAAAGTGCTCTTAAAGTTTTGGTAAGTCATAAAATACGGCGCAAACAACATGATACAGTGCAAGTGTAGTTCAGTTCACTAAGTCTAATCGAAAGTTGCCCAGTAAAACTACAATTCACCAGTCCTAACTCCCACAGCCATAAATAACAACTGCACAACAAGAAAGTTGCAGAGTAAAGAGAGTAAGCCTTCAGAAGAAACAAAATAAAAGTATGGCTACCAAATCACTAATGGCTACCTACAAATGGTCATGCGACAGTTCTAGTAACAACAGCATTATAGCAATACTCCACTGTATTCTACAACCAAAAGTCTTCTTTCTTTTAATTAAATGCCTGCCGGAAGCAGCCCTACTGTTCATAGCTCGAAGCCATCGACTCATTTTGACACCGATGACGTCATGGGTCACGGACGGATGACGTCATGGATGGCTGATGACGTCATGCTTCATATGGTTGTCAAATTTGCACGTTCAAGGTTACATCATTGTTTACTATAGATGGGTTTCATGTTTCATCTGCAAAACAAGGAAACAGTCGTTACAAATTATTATGATTCTGAAAAAATACAGCTGGATATTCATTCAATGAACGATTAATTAAATTCTTTCAAAAGCATTACATGATTCAAGAGCTAATCATAGGTTCCTCAAAGAACCATAAAATGTTTTAAAAAAGAAAAAAAATATAAAGAAAACGATATCTAAAACTCTGCCAACTGAAAACAATCCCAGCAGTATTATGCAAATAACCTACTTAAATTCACCGTATTACAATAGCAAAATTAAATAGAAAACATGGACATTTACAGATTACACGCTAAAAAGTAGGTTAGTTTTTTTAGTTTATTACAATAGCAAAATTATATTTTAAAAACTGCATTATCTGCAGCATATTAAATATTTCAGATATGATACGCACATTTTTCTTCGGCGGCACAGCAGGGCCTGCACGTCGAACTTTAAACGGAGATGAAGCCTCGTGATTCGCTGAATTCTCCACGCTGCCAACCTTATTCGGCTTAGCAGCTTTCTCAGGCTTCACAACCTTAAGTGTTTTTAAAACTTTCTCCTCCTTAGAAGTTATCTGCTCAGCTCCTTCCACTTTCTCAGACTTCGCGCCCTTCTTTTTCTTTGTGGCCTTTTCCATCTTCAAATCCTTCTCCCCTTTGCCAGCAGGGTCTGTTGCAGCCGCACGGCTTCGTTCGTCTGCGCTGCTGTCCCTATCCATGCTCTCCAGACTCGAGTGCAGACGACTGCTGCCCTGCCGCGGCCTTCCCGCCTCAAGGCTGCTGTTCCTCGACTCAGCCCTAGACGCCCTCGCGGCCCGCGCGAGCAGACTGGCCGACTGCTGCTCGACGACCCCTGACCTCTGGAGCGACCTGAGGACCGCGTCGGGGTTGAGGGCCCCCTGGAGAGCGGCGGGGGACGCGGGGGGCGCATGATCGACGTTGAAACTGGCGTTGACGGAACGAACATCGTACTCATGGATGAGGCGAGACACGTTGGGGTCGGCGTCCGTGACCTCGCCGTGGTCAAGGTCGTCCTCGGCGTCAGAGTAGGGCACAAAGGATGCCCTAGGGTCGTTGAATTCCTCCTGAGCGCACACACACAGGGGGTGATTAGTATGAAGGGTTAGGATGGACTGCTGTTGTCATCAGGTTACAGATACAGCCAAATGAATAGGGTTAAATAATAATAATATTGGGTTTAGAGTCCGTTTCGGTGCCTAATTACGTCATCGGGGACCTTGATTGATACTAAATATCGGTGCGACAAAATTACTCAAAGCATAAAATAATCCCCAAAGTCATCCACCTGTATGTAGACCATGTGGACGGTCTCCAGGGCGCGCTGCAGCTCGTCGATAGTCGCAGCCGCGCCCCTGCGCCTCCACCAGCGGTGCATGAGGTCATGCACCTGCTCCGTCAGCGCGCCAGGATGCTTCAGTTGAACGTCCTTTATCATGCGCACAGTGTCCGCGTCAGACTGCAGCCCGTCGAACAGCACCCACGCCAGGTCGAGCCAGTTACCACCCACCTGCACAGAAATTGTACGCCAAAGCGATGGAAAATAATATTAGAAGGGCAAATTAACTAATTTACTTTGTTAATAAAATGAATGTAAGCAAGCTGATTTTTTTTCCTGCATTCTAACTAATTAAGCAGAACAGCAGAGAAGAAGCAGTCGGAAAGAAATTGTACAGCGTGAAAATAGATCTAGTCAAAAAGACATCACAAAAAGTATAACACATGATCTACTTCACTAAAAAAATGTTGGCTTAGCATCAACGTGTAATGTCAAGTTCTTAAATGACAGTAGCATCACTTCATCGCTTGCAAACTTGACTATCAGTATAATCACCTTGAAGAAGAGGATGAGTTGTCGGCCGCCAGGTGTCGGCGCCCTCTCCCCCCCCTCCGACCCGCCCCCCGTCGACCCCCTCAATTTCTCCCTCAGTACCCTCCCCCGCGCAATCACCCACTGCGGCGGCATAGACGCCCCGCTCTCGTCCACCGCCGACGGGAATTTCCCCGCTCCGAGTATTTCTCGCGGAAGTTCTCTTCCCTCGGGAAGTACTGAGAGATACATCGTGTTGGATTTCTGTACGGTTTTCAAATCCACCTGTTCCATCCAAAGCTTCGCCGTCAAATCAAACTTCTTAAAGTCCACCGGGCCCGGCTCGGTGACCCTCGGGGGCAGATCGGGCCCCGATTTATGATACCGGCTGAATGCGCTACTTTTGCGCCCCCTATCCGTGTCCGCCCCGTCGGATTCCGTGCCGCTCCTCGGCTTGCCACAGATACAGCGCCGCTCCAGCTCCGAGTCCCCGTAGCGCCCGGCGGTGGGGAACAAGTGGCGCGATGACGTCACGCGGGGCCGCGGCGCGCGGTACAGCTTACGGATGAAGCTGAGATCCTTGTCGTGGTGCCCGGGGGCGAGGAGGATCCTTGGGGGGCGAAAGACACCCCTCCGCGGCACCATGCTGGCGTTGAGGGAGTCGAGGGCCGCTTGTTGGATGGTGCGGCCCGGTCCGGGGGGCTGCGGGGGCTCCCAGTCAGAGGCCTCCGCCTCGCTGTGGATCTGACCTGAGTGGGGGCGTCTGGCGTGAGGGGGCAAGGAGCCCCGACTCATGCCCTCCGTGTCGGACTGAACCCCACTCGTTAGATCTGTAGGGTACAAGCGATCAGTCTTTAGAAATAATATTCTTTGTGACTATAAAATGTCATACTGTCATTTTTTTATCAATCTGACATGGAATATAATCAGGACAAAGAATAAATCTGTAGCCTAAAAGTCATGATAGTCACTACACAGCATCATACGTTATGGAGCGTTACCATCACAACCCAAGTATGTGTACAAATGAAGCAAATCTCAGTTTTTGAAAAAAATCTTGAAGCTAAGCAATGGCATTATAAGTAGCAAATACAACGATGTCATTCACAACGACAGTTGAATCAACCTCGTGGTGTCCTGTGTGTCATTCTCTGTGCCGCAGTGGGCCCTGAGCCTGGCCCCCCAGAGCCCGGTCCTCGCTCCCCTCCACTGCCCCCTGTGGCCTTCTGAGGTTTCGGCGGCCTTCTTCCCAGCTTCATCTCAAACCTGGTGAGCGGAACGATGTCGGGGATCTGGAAGGTGCTCGGGGGCAGCATGTCGGAGTCATCGTCATACAAATCGCTGTCACGCCTCTGTCTGAGATTCGACAGAACATCGTCGATCTTTTCACGTGAGCCATAAAGCGAACTTCTAAGCAGATCCGAGTCAAACTCGGTGTCGATGAAGACCGGCTTGCGATTGCCTGATTCGAGGAGAATCGCGGAGCTCTTGTTCGCTCTCTCCATTCGCCGTCCGTATTTTCTGCCATCCGGTTTCTTCTCTGTGGATGTATTCTTATCAGCAGATGGATCATCTTCGTTTGTCAGATTGCTTGGACCACTCTGACTTGGATGTTGTTTTGAGGACTGCCATGAGTCGCATGGTCTATCCGTGGTTCTCCGCTTCTGGCGCTGTTGACGTCGTCCGACGACCGGTGAGTCGGGAGGGACTTCCGCGTCCGACGGATTGAGCGTGTAGCTGTTCTCAGACGACTGGTCGTCGTCCTCATCATTGCCTGTATTGTCCGGTCGCTGCCTGAACCTGCCCTGCCACTCTCGGTTAACCCTTGCAGCGCTCGGATCATTCACATCAGCATTAAACGTGTTTTGTCTTTTATTAGCTGCTTGAAACGTCATACCCTTTCGATCAAACGGACCGGACTTCTCAAAGGTTTCCGAGGAGGCCAGCGGACTGCCAGACATTGCCTCTTCCCACACATCTGGTGCAATGTCGGCATTACCAAAGTCTCTGCTGATAGTTATTTTACCACCGCGCTTACTGGCTTTCGGTTTTGCATCACGAAAATTATCGTTCTCTTCTCTTTTAGGTTGGTTTTTCTTTCGGCCATTTTCGTCTACGGTTGCTGCATTAATGGCTGCCACTTCAGCATCCTCAGGCTGCAGCTTAACGTCCTTCCAGCTACGAGATTTCGCCGCCGGTCTCCTCGCCCCCGGCTCCTGGTCGTACATTTCCAGCTCGGAATCGGATGAATCGAGCGCTTCATGCGACCGCCCTCCCGGCTGTTTTTCACCTGCCGGTGCCCCTGATTTTTCTTCATTCGCCTGCCGTTTCGTGGGGCCGGTGGAAAGTTGCGGTAGCATTACGCCGCTGAATGCAGTCGGAACGCCAACGACCTTTTTTGGTAAAATCAGTCCCTCCGCATTGGTGGAGGGGCGCTCAGATTTGCTCGACGTGCTGCCGAGTTTCTGCAAGCGCGTTGAGGGTACCGGTCGTCCGTATATGTCAAGGGTGCCCTCATACAGCTCGTCAAAGGAAGCGTCGTGGTCAAACGATTCGTCGTCGTCGTCCGGAGACATTTTCTCTCCTGTTTTTTTGCGATTTTTCTCAGCAGCTTAAGAAACATACATCAAAACTTGATTAGTTATGGTGGTACAATATTAACGCAGCAATTGATCACTAAACTTAAAAAAAAGTTAAGATTGCGTTGGACAAATATTATTGTTAACAAGAAACGAAAAAAATTAAAATTATTTAAGAAACGCTACATACGATCATCAACATGTCATAGTTCAAACAGCAAGTAAAAATTACAGACCTAATTCGAACTAAATAAAGTATATCATATGTTTTGCATCAATATATTATACAAATATGTTACATAGATATTAGAGATTATAGAAATAAATTCTGCATCAATATAGCGTTTAACAAATCACAGCATATATACCCTGCTGCGCAGCAACGTCTCGCTGCCTCCTCAGCGGCTGGCTGAGAATCGCCGCAAGCTTTGCGTCAAATTCCGCCTCCGCCTCCCTGCCTGCCTCCCCCCTCCCACTGCTCGCCGACCCCGGCCTCAGGTCTTCCATGCTCCTCTGCGCCTCCCTCACCGCTTCATCTAACGCCTCCGTGTTTGGCTCAATCTTTCCAAACGATTCGTACGGCTTTATGTATCCATGCCCCTTTGTTTTCTTTGCCGGTGTCATGGAGACATTTGCGTTGACGTCCTGTGGTGGTTTCGCCTGTCGCGAGGGTACGTTGGCATAGATGGGTACGGGCGCTTCGCTCCACTCGGCGCGCCGCTGCGCCGCGCGCTCCCACCCGGGGGAAGACTCTGCGAGGCTGAGCCGCGACCCAAACTCGCTCTCTGACGCCTCGCTGCTGCTCTCGATGCCGACAGGCGGCGCCAGGATGAAGGCCTTGCGCGCGGCTGCCTGGTCGCGCCTGTTGTACGCCTTGGGAGCCTCCCCCGTCACACGCATGTTCAACCCCGGGCGTAGGTCCTCCTTCAATACGTCAAATTTGTGGCGTATATTAGATCCAGGTTCCTCGTTGTATGAAACGATCCCACCGTCGGTTTTCTTGCTTCCAACGTCGGCTTGCAGTCTGCTTTGATTTTTGTTTCGTTCGTTGTTATTCCCAGCATCGAGTAATTGATCCGATTCTCCATCGAGAGTCTGCACTCGGGCAGTTTCTATCTTGAGATTACTGATCTCCTTCATTTCACTCACAAACTCGGTCGATGTCGGACGATTGCTCGATAGAAGTTCGGCACTTTTTCGTCCAGAACGTTCTGGGGCCACATTACGCAAATAGACCAAATTTTCCTGTGTGGCCACAACAGGACTATGCGAAACAAAGTCCGGGTGAGGTGGAATGACGTCGTCGCTAGATCTTCCCCCGCCGTCGCCTGACGAATCGAATGGTGCGGGAGATGGGCGCGGGGGTTTCTTGCTCCCCTTTGACGAGGCTGAGGCCGGTCGCTGACCCGCCCCTCCAGAAAATTCGTCATCGTCACATCCTTCATCCTGCGACCATCTCTTTCGAATTCCTTCTGCGACTTCGGATGCTCTGAGCGTGGCAGCCTTCTTCTTCGATATCTGCTCCATCTCAAACTCAGCACTGTCAAACGATTCTTCGTCCTTCAGCTCGTCGGGCAGCTTAACGATGTACAGAGGCTTCCCGGTGGCGAGCTCTTCCGTTGGGACGTCCACAAATCCCTCTTGGTACTGTTCTTGCCTAGCCTGCCGCCGTTGAGCCTTCTTGGCGCGTCGCTTCTCTCGTTCTTCTTTCCGCTCCTGTCTCTCCTCCTCCTCCTGTTTGCGCTGCTGGCGCTCCATCTCCGCTTGGATCTTCTCCTCCCTCTCCTGCTCTATGCGCGCAGCTTTCTCAGCACGCGCTTTCTTTTCCTGTGTGCGCCGCATCTCCTCCGCCACTTCGTCTTGGTTATAGTAGAAGTGCTCGTCAGGCTTCTGTTTCCTCCTTCGGTGCTCTTTGTCATGGTGTCTGTCACGATGATGACCGTTTGGCAGGTTGCCATATAAATCATCATCGTTCTCTTCTTCTTCGATGCCCGTGTCGACGGAGATGGTTATTGGGCCGCCGCTGTAAGACACCTCGATGGTGCTCGGTTTACCTGGAATGGTGTGAACTCGAATGCCATCATCATCCGGGTCCCCGTACCTCCCTTGGTCCCCGTAATTCTCCGGGTCTCTGTACCTCTCCTGTTCCCCGTATCTCTCCGGGTGCCTGTGCTTCTCTGGGTCTCCGTACTTCCCCGTTTCTTGCTGCAGATCCCGTGGTGAACTGGTCTTCAGTGCTTTCTCTCTGAGCCGCTGCTCACGCTTGAGTTGCTTTGCCTCATCTCCATCACGACTGCGCGCGTTCTGATGCTCGTCCAGATTCTCATAGATGCTTTGGTCATGGTCCGTGCCCGTGCTGTGCCGATGATGACCCTTCCCCGTCGACAGCGTCGATCGCTTGGAGTCAAGAGTGCCTCTGTTTCCGCCACGATGACGGTGTTCCCCGTGTTTTGATAGCTCGTAGTTTCTTGCGTTCTCTTCTTCGACGCTCATTTTTTGTGATCGATGTGATTTTTTCCCATCGTACACTGGACCTACTCTTGTCGGACTGTTGAGGGACGTGACGGAGCCCATTTCACTCACGCTGTCCCCGCGGTCGCGGGAATGCCGGTGATGTCGCTCCTTCCCCGCACCGATGGCCGCGGGAGGTTTTCCGTTCCCCTTTTCGACGTGCGTGTAATGCGGAATCTCGTTCTCACGCTCGTTCTGCCGCAGCCTCTGCTCTGTGACCGGCTCCAGTCTGCCGTTAGCCACGCGCGCTTGTGACGCCATCTTGCGCGCCATCATGTCATCTGCAAACACCGACGCAATGCTTGACGCGTTGGAACGAAACGATGCATTGCCCGCATCCGGGGGGTGTGACACGCGATTCAGCTGATCGATGAGGGGATTGACTATCAGATGAGAATTCATCCCTACTCCGACGGAATCAGGTGACAATCCTGATGACGTCACGCCGTGGCTGGCGTGAGGGGAAAACAAATCCTTGTTGAGGCTCAGCAGGGATGCGCGGACAGTAGGGCGCGGCTGCGTCATCGCTGTCTTGAGCATCTGTTTCGTGACGGGGTCCGACTCGGACACGACGTCGATCGGCTTCAGGTGACGCTCGTTCTCTGCAAATGGGTTCGCTCCGACGCTGAGCAGCAGCTCGACGATCTTCTGGTGGTGATTCTGGGCGGCGAGGTGCAGTGCGGTTTCCCCATACGCATTCTTCTCGTTGACGCTGATGCGGTATTTGACGAGTACCTTGGCGGCCGCGTAGAAGAAGTCCTTCTCGCGCATGCGGTATGCGTGGTAGCGGTGCAGCACGACGCAGTGCAGCGCCGTGTTGCCGTCAGAGTCCTTGAGGTTGACGTCGGCGCGAAACTGGTCGAGCAGCGCGAGGATCGTCTCTACGTGGCCGTGCTCGGCGGCGAGGTGGAGCGGTGCCTTCTCACGACCGTCGGCGAAACACGGGATCTTGATGTTGATGTTGCCGACGTCACGCGAGCAAAACACCTGTGCGACCACATGGCACGTTATACTACAACAATTAACATTAAAATAAATACTCAGTTAAAAATAGAAATCGGAAAGTGATCTATTGATCGTTTGCCGTGCAAATAATCTTAATTTTCTTCCCCTTCAATGGTATAAGAAGATGTTTTCTATTGAATTACATTTTGAAATAACATAAATATAAAATTTAATGCATCTGTTTACAGCATGACAAGAACTTAGCTCACTGACTGAAATTGACTCTTTCATGAACTTTCGATACTCGATCTATAACGGCTTCATATACACCTTTTTGTCTTAGAATTTGAAAGCATATCTGAGTTCTGTATATATTTTGTTGCATAAAATTATAATACTACAATTTGTAAAAGAGTTAAACCAAATTCAGTCAAAGAACACTTTATTTAGCGCAAGTTAGTCAAAGCCTAGCTATGGCATTATATTGATGTTGCCCCCTGTGACCCCTTCCTGACCTGGACGAGGTGAATGTGCCCCTCGCGCGCCGCGATGTGCGACGGTATCGCGCCCTGGTGTCCCCTCTGGTACACATCCGCGTCATACTTGAGCAGCGTCTTAATGAGCTGGAGGTGCCCGTACAACGTCGCGGTGTGCAGCGCCGCATTACCGTGCCGGTCTGCCACGGCGGGGTTTGCGCCCTTTGCCAGCAGCATCCTCGTCATAACGCGGTCTGCCTTCTTGACGGCGATGTGGAGGGCGGTCTCGCTGTTGTGGTCGGCGATGTTTGGGTCTGCATTGGCTGCAAGGAGGACCTCTGTCGTGGCCTGGTGCCCGAGGTCCACCGCGATGTGCAGCGCGGTGACGATCTCACGCCGCTTGGACGTGTAGACCGTGTGGTGGACAAAGTTGGGGTCGACGCCCCGGTCCATCATGTATCTGCAGTAGGGGCATCGAGCATTCGCAAAACACTGAAGAATCTGGGGAGTTTGCAACCATGCTAATAATCATGAAGTAGGGCATGAATTTTTTCCGACATTCAGTGCTTCATTGATTGATATTAAAAACTTTATATTTGGATCTCTTCCATGTTTTGAAACGCCTTAATTGAGTACTAAAAAGAAAATTATTTTTTATTTCAGGGCGACTGCCTACACAGGTCTTTCCGTAAGTTCAGAGATGCAGGAATATATGCATGATGAACAAAAAATAATGCAGAAGTAAATAGACAGGCATTGATACAAAGACAAGAAATGAGACAAGATAAACTGAAAGTCAAATTCAAATATAAAGTCCTCCTCTACCAGCTTGAAGCATACAATTACATTTCCAAGTAATGGCATGATAATCATTCATTCATCCGTTGATAAAGCATTTCTGAAACCATCGTTTCAAATTATATTTCATATATTGTAACATTATAATTATTTATTTGGTTGGCGTCAGGAAGGAACGTCAAAAAGGGTGATTATATACGCTGGTTCTGCCCGTACTTGACGATAGTGGGGTCTTCCTGGCGCGCGGCCAGGATGAGAGGACACGCAAACTTCTTGGTCGGCCTGTGTCGGATGTCGGTGATGCACAGCGCAGCAATCTTGTGGTCAGCCTTGAGCTGCTTGTCGAGCAGCAGCCGCAGCGCGCGCACGTCATTGTCGCGGATAGCGTTGAGGATCGTCGTCCCGTAGTCCTTGACGACCGTGGCCACACCCATCCTCGCCGTGTCCTGCTGAGCAACAGCTAAAGATCTGTGGATCTGTGACCGGAACAACGAGCTGATTTAGGATGATACCACAGCGCGGCGCAGTGGTGTAGTGGTTAGGGCGCTGGACAGAGAGTCTAGAGGACCTGGGTTCAAGTCTCGGCGTCGGCAACTGTGAAAATATGCATTGCAGACCCTTCAGCAAGGCTGTTCAACACACAAGTGTCGCTGGCTGAGAATGCTCGTCCAGGGTAATTTACTATTCTGGTTGGCGACAGGTAGGGCATCCGGCCATAAAAACCTGCTCCAATATACATGCCTAACCTGTGTTAACATGAACACGGCGCTACACGTTTGCTGCAATGCATCAGAAGGACGTAAAAAACGATGATTATTAATATAATAAATGAAAACTAAGCTCTACACAACTCAGGATCGCTGGAGTGCAGAACTAATCACAAAAAATCCTAATCGCAGATTTGCTTTATGCACTGTGTGGTGCGTGATTAATTCTACAGAATGCTGCGTGAGTGCAGTGCTAACTATACGTATATCTGATACTAATCTGTATGTCCAAGAGCTTATCAAAATTTTGTTTATGCGCTAACTTGCATCATGTTACTTATTATGACATGTGTAAAATGTATTTCAACAAGATTCGTTTGAATAGAATCTTAGAGAACCAGACTTCTAATCAGGGTTGAAGCGGCAGGGGGCTTATTATCAGAAGGCCATAAAGCTGATTTCACAATACCAATGTCATAAACAGGTCAATAGTACAGATCGCTGTCGAATAATAATTGTTTGTGGCAGATTTCAATTCTTGGGTCAAACTAGTACCGTTCACATTGTGCATGTAGGCCTGCGTGTACAGTACAATGTGAACACGCAGAACGGGGCTAGCAAGAAATAACTGGGGACGGGTCGATAACAAGAAGACAACAATCACACTGAAAGCTTCGTTCCAGTCGAGTGCTAAACCAGGCCTGACAACCTACGAAGTGTGGGAAAGTGTTTCTTCAAGTGCCCTGGCCTCGTTTGGCTTAATGACATTTGTAGCTCAAACGGTGCAGAGAGCTATGTAAAAATGCTAACTTTATTTAGTCTAGCACAGGTCACATTCTATTAATAACTCATTACATGCCGCCATTTATTTGACAGGCATAAGAGCCTACGACAGAGTAAATTAGTATGTTGTCACCACTAACGTGGATAGCCATAATTATACTTGAACGCTTAATCTTAACACTCTGCTCAAAGTTGAATCAGTTTTGAGCACTGACGTGCAACACATTTTGTGTGAAGTTTGTGTACATCAAATTTTCTATAATTCCTTCATTAAATTAAAACGCAGGCAGAACTTAACAACAGTCAAAATGCAAATATGTCAATGGCTAACTCCTATCGATTCAGTCCCTCTGTACAATGCAAGCGAAAATTTCAGGGATATAACTATAAGGGGGCGCTACCTAAGCGCGAAGTGAGCAACCGCTAAGCCCAGTTATGACTAGACGCTAAGTGAAGGACCGCTAAAGTGAGCAACCGCTAAGTCTATTACCGCTAAAATGACCAACCGCTACATGATTAACCGCGAACGTGACCAGCAGCTAAGTCATTAACCGCTAAAGTGACTAGACGCTACGTGAATAACTGCTAAAGTGACTAGACGCTACGTGAATAACCGCTAAAGTGACTAGACGCTACGTGAATAACCGCTAAAGTGACTAGACGCTACGTGAATAACCGCTAAAGTGAGCAACCACGATTTGTACCAGATTATAGGCCAACCAGATTATTGTAGCTTTTGTTATTATCAACACAAAACTATAACAGTGCGTGATAGCATTGATAGGCTGTAAAAAGATAGGGCTCTGAAGCCTGAAAGTTTCATAAATTCTGCGCCTAAACTTAAAATCCTCATCCTGAAAGGGCAAGGCTTCAAGATATTGTAGATTCAATAAGTTTCTTAGCCAAATATCTGCATGGTATCAATACGCTATTCAACACAGCAAACTTAGTGTTCAAATATTTTCAATCATCATAGTTATATATTTGCAAAACTAATTATTTCATGAGTCAGAATAAAATTAAAACGCAGCATCCATATAGCTTTAATGCTAGTGCTAACACATTAGTACTGTCCATAAGCCTATGGACATACAAAATTTGATTATCGAACGGTGTCTCGATGGGTCTCAGTTTTACACTTTGCTTTGTACATGGGCCTACATGTAGACCATAGGCCTATTTAGTCTATGTAGGCCTACTACATGCACATGTAGGCCTACAATTCGTACATTTATACGCTATCATCAACATTCACTATGACGCTTATGCTCACCTGTTCAACAGTGATAGTCCAATACACAGCGGGAAGGCTTGAGTCACCAAGACTTCATATTTCAGTTGTCTCTAGGCCTGAGGCTAGATCTTCCTCCTACTGATGTCCATGAGCTGCATGTAAGCCTCTATCCAGATCAATTAGTGGACCTAATCCATATAATATTAGCATGGTCGTCCTGGATGAATCGATAGGCCTATCTGCCTACGCTACACAGGCCTAGGGCCAGCCTAACCTTGTCAACACTACGCTACGGTCTAAATGTTAGTTTAGGCCTACACATACGCCAAGCATGCGCCTCGTTCCCGACATGCACTGCGCGTACAGGTGCGCAGAAACCAATCTGATAGGCCTATCGATGTAGCACATGGCGGCCAATCATAGTCGTTTATGATCACTATAATGATTGAGTTCCTCATATCGGCAAGCCAGCAGACTCGATGTTTCTCAGTGAACTGAATTAAGACATGACGCGCCCGACGACAGGTCTTGAAGCAACTGGCGTGTGTCGAACAATAATTTATACGCATTGAACAGTACGTCACTATTATCGCGCCCAGCAGATTACCCCTGTGAGCCGGGGAACAATGAATTGGCTTCCAGTCCAGGACGCCCCGAGCGAGTCGTAGAAGGCGATTAAAGAAGGGGGAGCGGTTCTGTGCGCGGCCCTCCGCACTGAACCGGACTAATACACGTAGCCTTTGTTACTGCACACGGTCCTTAAAGCCACTACCACAATATTAAAATCGGTCACAGGTAATGGCCTTTTCGTTTTTGCTGATAAAGCCTTTGGAGAAGTTATTTTTGCACACATTTATGTGGAATAGCCGATGACGCAGTCTAGATTCATAATTTTCTTTTAAAAAATTTGTCAACTTCCTATGACTCAATTTTGCTTAAGATCTGTTCAAGAATAGGCTAAGCTTGATAACTTTATAAGATTAGCTTTTCTAATAATCATTACGGTCAAACATGAAATTTTAGCTGCATGCCTTTTTTGCGGTTTTGACTCGGACAAATTATGTTGCATTGAATTTTTGCGTTTTTTGAGGCCTGCATGTAATAGATTGTGCAGCACTATTTTCGTGCTTGTACTTTTTGCGAGTTTGGCCGATTTGAAAAATTCGCAAAATTACATGCACACGAAAATTTAATGTTTTACAGTATTATTACAATTTGTAATATATTTTATAGAGCAATTACCTGTTTTTCGCCAGTACACCGTTTCACACATTTTCCACTGTACACTATTTGATTGGCAGATTCCAATGAATGAAATAAAAGATTATTGACACTGTTGGGTTTAAACGCATTCATATGCATCTCAATTTTAATCTGCAAATTCATTATTGGGCTTTTTCATATACCATAATGAAATAAGGAATATAATCATATCCAAGGTATTAGATTCCAATCAAACATTTAAAGACAGAAAATATCTGCCAAACTTTATGGCTTGATACGCGACACACGGATAATATGTTATAATAGTAAGAAAATTATAATAGTAAGATACTTAATTGCATTTTAAATTTTAGGTAACTACATTAAACTGAACATTATGTCAACCTGCGAACAAAGCTTCCAATGAGATGCGAAATGCAAAAATAACACATTGTTTTCAAAGCATTAACTAGACTTGGTCATCATTTCTGAGCACAGGTCTTGCAAATGTGTCTATAACCCACAAGGTGACGGTTTACGACAAAGCTTAACAATACATATACAAAATGTTCAAAAACATCCATAATAAATAACGCTTGAAAATAATTTATCATAAAACTCATCGCACGTTAGAAATTTGAGAACGATCATTGACTTTAATGATTAAATTAAATTATGTACAATATTTTGCCAACACTTTGGCACACCGTGCTTTCAAGATTATCTTCCATTCACGGATTCAAGTAGCAATAACAAATATATTCGTCAATTCAAGTATAAATCGTTACATTTAACTGATAATTTCTCCCAAATGAGGTCCGAAAACATTAAGGCCGAGCTTTTTCATCTAGAGTTAAAATTTCAATCTGAGATTAATATCCAAAGGACCAACCACATGGCGCTAAATTAACCATAGATCAGGCTTTCAGCGCGCTTATTGGATACGATGACGTCATGACCTCGGATTAAATTTTAACACTAGATGGAAGAACTCGGCCTTAGGGATTCAGCTATTGGGACCAAAGATTGAAACGTCTACAGAAGTAGAATTCCTTACGGCTGGTTGCTAGACCTCGATTTGAGTGCGATTTATGTGCGATTCAGTGACGTAGTCTGATTTACCTAAATTTTCTTTTGCTAGACCTAGATTTAAAGTGCAATTTAGCAATCTGTGAACGAATTTTTTAAATCGCACATTTCTGCGATTTGAAGTGCGATGTAACGGCCAAAACATCGGAACACCAGTTACGTTTCAGGATTCAAATTTTCACGAAATTATTGAACATTCACCACTATTGACACGTATTAACAAGATTAGGGCCTTCCGGAATGCCCCTAACCACCAGAGTTCTGTAATATTTTACCACATTTGCTAAATCGCACTCAACCCGAGGAAAATTGTCGAGCAACCCAAAAAGTGTAAACTGCAGTTTGAGTAATGCGCGATTTAGCATATTTTCAAATCGAGGTCAAGCAATCCGCAGTTAGTATGTTACACCAGTAACCCTTTCATCATAGGCTTTACACGCTTACGTTATACATCCATGCAATCATATGCTATACTCAAGAATCTAGGATGATTAACGGATATGAAAAAAGTTCTAAATTGTTTTTCACCGTGTTAGGCATCATAAAAAATAATAAATCCACCATTACACTGAATTAAAATTGGTTTGTCAATGATATAGCTAGCTCAATATAAAATTTAATCGAGTTAATGTACATTCTCATGGGACTCTCACCGTAGAAGTGAAAGCATGGTCGACTGCATGCCCCATAACTACACAAATCTTCAAAAACCAGAACCACAGTACACCAGCTAAATGTAGAGAATTGATAACTTTGCTTTGATGAACATTTGAAAATCACGTTCAATTGTGGAAAGCTAAAAAAATTACTTGACAACAACAGTGTCATAAGCATCATGCTTACACTGGAATAAAATAATAAACAATAATTCTAGAATTATTTACTGTTAGAAATTGTTGCAGGATAATTTTTTCAAGTAATCTAAAATCTTCATAATTAATTATTGAACTTAGATTACCATCCACAGAATACAACTGTTGTGTGAGATAATTTTAAACAAAACAAAAACTTCATCAAATGAACCAAGTTTGTTTACAAAGCTACAAGAATGAAGAGACGCTGTCCGATGGGGTCATTGTCCGTGAGGTGTCGGCCTGAAGTGGACGATTTGTCAAATTGAAACTTAATTAAAATCGATTCCGATTAATTTATGCAAGTCTGGGCAATTCATTGCCGATTCAAGGCATGCGCAAACCAAGAACTAAGAACACTCGCAGTACACAAAACTCACACACAGTCACTTCTCAATCTATCCGTGCAGGACCGTCAGGTGTTCTCATCACAGTGAACCCAAAGACACAAATATTCAGAACGGATTAGTACTTACAGCGAGATTAATGCTGTAATGTTACGCATGTGTATTCAATCACAGAACAATGACTCAAGACTTGGCCGCCACTGTGCCAAGTATCTTAGTGACCTTGACATCGTTGTGACCAATGGTAGCCTTGACTGCGGCAATGAGGTCAACCTGGTCGGATATCGCCGACTCAAGCTCGAGTAGCTGGGCCTTGAGCGGCCCAATGGCGGAGTCTGTCAAACTGCAACAACAGTTCTCGAATAATTCACCACACTGAATTGAAAGTAATTTTTAAAGTTGTACATCCTCAGGTTTCACATGATGTCACATCTGGCAGACTGGTAGATATACCAAAATAGCAATCCTGGTGCAAGCGTAACCACATGCTTACTTTGTCATTATGACTTAGTATATTTGAACGTGTGGCTCTTGTGAGCATGTGCACAACCAAGATTATTGTCAATTACTTCCTCATGAAACAAGCCTATATAACTTATATAGGATTTATATTAAGATAATTTCTTAGCCCCAACAAACTCTTGTCATGTGTCAGAATCAAGTTTACCAAGAATTACACCCATCGCTGTCTTCCAAAAACGACGCAAGATAAATTTGCTTGTGGAGAGATGCGCATTCTGCAGCGTTAAAACCAGCTCTTTGTAAAGCAACAAACGATGAAGCATTTGACTAAATGTATAATCCAACGCATAAAACAGATTTTCTGTATGCACGGAGAAAAAATGCTGCAAAATGAACGTCAATGAAACTGAGACGCTATTTTGCAGCTTGCATATTTTTTCGTGCATGCACCAAATCATACTGTTACGTTGGATTAGGCCCTAAGAGCGCCACTGACCTCTGTTCGCGTGTGAGCGCGATGGCGTTCTCCTTGTTCTCGGTGCGGTACACGTCGAGCTCCTTCTGCATCGAGTCGAGGTCCTCCTGCAGGAAGTCGAGGATCTTGCCGAGCGGGTTGACGGAACGTGTGAGGACCTGGATAGACGTGCGCAGGCGGTCGATCTCCTTCTGGACGAGCTCACGCTCCTTGCGCCGAGATGCGTCAGACATCGCCTGCGACCGGTCCTGATGCACGACATCAGACCAGCGCATACATTACAAGCGTGGCAAGCCCCTTAACTGGCTCTGTAGGCTTTAACACAATTAATAACAACATCCACAAACATTCACACCCAATTCACTGGCCTCAGTCACGTTATATCTTCAACTTTTTTTCTTCAGCTTTTTCTATGTCAGATTTAAAAAAACAAAAATCATTTGCCCCGCGCAATGATGTCATCATTTAGCTCGTGCATCACGGTGTGAAGCTTCAAGTAACAATTGATGGATTTCATAAAATTTGTATAAGAACTTCTTAAGACTGAGATTTTCATAAGGTCGCTTAGTGAACGAGATCCTTTGACATAGTAGGTAGGTTTTTGGGAGTTCACATATCGGGAATACTAGCTAGAGTATTCCAGTCCGGTTCCCTCTTCTCTTGTCGCCTCTTGAGACTCGCCTGGGGAACTCTGTACTGCAGAGCTCCCAATATCTATACTCCAGTTCGCAGATTCAGGACACGATCACCGCAGCAAAATCTTGTATCAGATCTTCATCTTTGTAGCAAGCGTCTCAAATTCAAAAACTCTGAATTTTGTAAAAACAACAATTTGTCTACACTGACACAATAAATTTAGAATTAGGTAAAAACTAGACAATGATAAAAAATCAGAATTGCATCTATAACAAAATAGCCTTTAAATACAAGTGCAAGCACTTACAATCTCTGTTTTTTTGGATGGTTGTGTATTTGATTCGAGTTCCTTCTTTGTCTCTAAGATTTTTTTGACCAGTCCACCTGTGAACAGAAAGCATAATTAATCACAATCGCCTCTGCTTACACAATATGATAAAAATTATATGATTATTCAAATACTGACAAAATAAAACATCAATCTACTTCAAAATCAAGATTATAATTCATCATCGTTGTCGCATGCTCATTGGCTGAGCTCTGCACAATGAGAGATGTCACACCACTCCTGCATTTCCTGGGCTTTCTGAACGGCAGTGAACAGTCCGATGTTTTGAGGCTCGATTAGATTATAATTAATTATAATTAACAAATTTTAATTCTCGATCACCAACCAACAAATCAATTTACTTAATTATCAATCCACTTAAAAAAAGTCCCACCTAATATTGAAAATTGTCTCAAAAAATTGTACGCATTAAAACCAGGAATGCGCAAAGTTTTCAAGTTAATATTAAAGAGATAAAGTTACCAATTTGATAAAGCGTAAAAACTCCCCCTAACCACCTCCACAAAATCGCACTCTAATTAAGCACAGATCCGCACACTGTGATTGATTGAGAGTGTGGTTACCATGGTCCCCGTCCTCCTCGAGGTTCTCGCCGTCCCTAGGCTTGGGGGCGGGTTCAGGGGGCGGGGGCAGGTCCTCCTCCCTCGTCACAAAGTCGTCGTCATCGTCATCGGAGTCGTGACGTTTGTCGACGATGACGTTTGGGCGACCCAGCCCGCCCCTGCAGCAGCCAATCACACGCGCTCCGCATTTTAATTGGTCGAGATATCAGGTATGAGTGAAGCGCAGAAGTTTATCAGAAATGAAGATCACTAATGGCGGTCAAGCGTGGTGAAATTCTTTCTGCATCATGATGACTAAGCAGATTTAAACACGTGACGTGTGATTTATGGTCCGTTTAAACTTAAAGTGGCATCTCGCAAGTGGGTCACATTTAATTCAATTTCTACAAATGCCAAGAGTAATGTATTCACATTTATAACTCACAAACTGCTTCATTATTCGATATTTCACAAATACAAGGATACAAGGATGCTGGTTATCATGACTAGGCTTTCAGAGCAGTTAGGGTTATGCGCATGCTTTTAGAAAAAACATTCTAAACTAAGATCCTTCTAACACGTGTGCATGCACAAACGTGTCAGTTCTAATATATATTTCTTCAGAAAGACAGAAATAGTTAAAGTCAATATTGCTTACGATATGACAGCCTCATCCACTGAGGCCTCGCTCTTCTTAGGCTTGGGGGGGGCCGGGCGGGCGCTGCCGGGTCTGACAGGGGCCTTGCGACTACAAACACATGCAACAACTACTGCTGTAAACCAACAGAACAACCTCACCATCTCAACCTGATGCTCAGAGAATTAAATAATTGAAAGGTCTACAAAAATGTGAGCCTCTGACAAATAATGATATAATATCAACAATGCAGTACATAATTATTCTCAATGATTTCAACTGAGCCAGTGCCATGAGTAGCATCTATTAAACAAAGTCCGGTAATTAGCAAAGAACATCGATGGAGCATTACAAAAGAAGTCATTAAAAGAAAAGAGGAAAAAAACACTGAAGAACGTTAGAGACGATGTTACCGAAAGAAGATATGATATTTCACATTCATAGCGTAGCAGAACAAAGCTCAGCATTTAGCACTGAGTGGAATAGGACTATATATAGGTCGCGCTTGAATTAATAAAACAAACTGGTGAAACACTGATAGTCTGTACCTAGCGGAGAGTTTGGAGTCGTCGTCATTGCGATCCTCATCACCTGCACAGATCACACTTTGTACAAAACGCATGCTTACCCACAGTTCTCTTATTTCAACATTATCTTACGCAATATAACATTGTATATCAATTTTTAGGGCTAACCAATCATCAGAATTATTTAATACTGTAGTACTCATGCATAGTAATAAATAGATTAGTGATAAATGAGGCACAGAATTCACTTACAAATTTGGTTGGACATTGGACAACCTCATCAAATCCACTATGATTGGATTTTATTTTTATTGTTTTGTAGTTTACAACAAAGACTATATACGATTCTGTGCAAGGGAGCTCGCACACAATCGCTCCCCCTTCTTTAGTTGCCTTTAACGACTCGCCCGAGAAGCTCTGGGCTGCAAGCCAATTCTTTGTTCCCCGGCTTGCAGGGGGCACTACTATGATTGAAGGATCGTATGATCTTGTTAACTCTTAATATCTATAACTCGTGGTCAGAATGTTTCTATCTACAGCGCACTGATAAAATGAATATCACATTACACTCATCAATACGAACAAACCAAAAACTGAAACATGATATAGTATAATATATTTGATAGTATTACTTGGCATAAATAAATAAACTTATTCACTGTGATCTAAAATAAAAAAAAATTGTCAAGCATTGATAATTTAGCATAATATTATATTGAAGAAAATAATCATATGAAACAATTAGGCTCATACACCACCTGCAGCCTATCTAGGGTTTACTCACAATGTCCGTATATTTCAGAGCAGACATGAAATCTATCAAAAAAAACTTTGAGAAAAACTAATTGCCACATGAAATGTCAACTAAAATACAAAACAAACAGTGCATAATATTAATGAGCACACTTACTAACTGAGACAAAATTCATAATAAAATCGTCAAAGTGTCCCAGCGGGAACGAAGTCAAAACTAAAAATGATAAATAGAGAAGCTAAATGCGAAAAATAGGGAACAGAACATAATTCATGCGTTGGACACAAAACGTTATATAAACAGCAGAGACGTGTGAACATGTACATTATATTTAACTGCACACCTACCATCATCATCGCAATTTTCGTTTTCTATAAGTAATCAATACAGGGCCGCTATATAGAATGCTTTGAAATTAACTTTTTTCAACACTTCAACCATTTGCAAACGGTATACAAACTCGAGAAAAACTATAAGTTTATCAAAAAATATTCTCTATTTAGCGTTTTAGCATCGTGTTCTTGAATACGATATAATGTATTTATAGTCAATTTTTGTTATCTTAAAAAGTTTTATAAAATTACTGCATTTAAGGTTTCATACAAAGTGAATGCACTATTTAACGTTAAAATTAATTCCCACACGCAATCTCAACTATATTTATCAAGGAAGTTTAATTAAATAGCTTAAGTTAATTGAATTAATAGCACAAATTCTCTAACCGTCCCATAATTTAAATGGAATTTGAATAAAGAACAATATCTGACCCGGCAGTTGAGCTACATTTATAATCAGCCCAGTATCAAAGCACGTTACCTCTACCGTGGCGCCTTCTGGAACCCTTCGCAGAAGTCGGACGCTGAAGTCGCAGCTACGATTCACAACATAAAATATCAAATGTAGGAAAAAAATTAACCGTTATTGACAAGGATAAATGTCTGTAGGCTAAGTGCATAAAATAACATAATCAGACAGTTATAAATGAAACAAAATTCAGAATCCACCAATGCAAAGCGAGAGATATTGGTACAGATCTGGAGTGCCAGATTAAATATTAAGCGCTGCACTTGCACAAAGAACAGAAATACACACTTTCACAGTACTCGTGCATGGTGCAAATATGAGAAGAAAATACGCTCAATGCTCATATCTAACGTTTAGTCACAAACTGACCGCTCAAACTCTACAATTTAAACAAAATGTAGCCTATGTCAAAATCATTCAACAGTTGAGTACTCAACTACACATGGATCACGTCTAGAGGCACCACTGTCAGAAAAAACTTTCATAGTCAAGCGTCAACCAGTTATCTAATTGACAGTTCTATCGCATACTGACACTACACATGGACAAGACATGTGCGCTGTACGTTAAGATAGAAGGGTGCTCGCGACAGAAAATGGACGAAATGGACATCGATGAATTAGTTGCGCAATTAGTTGCTCATTAGCTGCTTACTGGGTCGTGCAGCAGACAACTGTGCGGACTGAGCCGCAGCGCGCTGCAGACAGAATCAACGCAGGCTGCAGCCAGTACTAATCAATGCCAAGCACTAACTGCTGCTGCTCACCGACTACTCTCACTAGTCAATATAGTTCACTGCAACGGCCTTGTAAAATATTTTAGACAAAAGTTCAACAAACTATTTTCTGAACTTTTGTCTAAAATAATGCTAAAGTTCGCAGCTTCACAAGGCATAAGCATAGAGGTCCTCGATGGCGTCTTTTGACGCCGAAAGAAACTATAAACCCGATATTATTATTATTATTATTATTAAAAATCACCACGGATTAGACACTAGGTAAAATAAGTATAAGTTAATATAAGCTAAATATAAGTTAAAATTCTAGACTGGAATTAATCATCAATTAACTACCTAGAAATGATTGCAGTAGATGACATTAGACCTTTGAGCTGCTAAACTGACTTGCCTCCGCAGCGCTCCACGAGTAACTTATCTCAGCCACAGTTGGAACAGATATACTCACACAGTCACTTATCATCATCCTACTACAATCAGTAGCTACCAGCTAATGTTCATCACAGTTTTGGTTCAGAGCGGCTTTGCCGCCGCTCAGTCAAAGTTTGTGCTACCTGCTCGCTGTCATCCCCTGCCTCCTGCTTGTCCTTCTCCTTCTCCTTGTGCCTCTCCCTGTCCTTCCGGTCGCCCCTGTCGTGACCCCTGTCGTCGTCTTTCTTCTCGCCCCTTCGCTCGTCCTTGTCTCGACTGCCCTCGTCCCGGCCGCGCTCCTTACGATCCCCGTCGCCGCGTTCCTTGCGGTCCCTGTGTCGGTCCTTGTCTTTGTCTCTCTCTTTGTCTTTGTCTCTCTCTTTGTCTTTGTCTTTATCCCTGTCCTTGTCCCTGCTACGCTCTCCATCCTTCTCTCCGTTTTCACGGCTGCGATGCCGTTCCTCGCGATCCTACATTACGACAACAAGATATTGCAGCAAAATCAATTGAATTTATTCGAGAATTGTAAATCATATTGAAATTGGATACAGCACTTCTTCACATCAACTTCACTACTGCACTCCACCCCAATGGATGATTATTTGCAGGGCTGATGAATTTAAGCCACCGTTGCCGAGGGTGCATGAAGTAACTCTAAATCTTTGCCACGGCCGGGATTCGAACCGATGCGCTGTCGAACCCGTAATCCAAGCTCCGCGACTTGGACCACTCGGCCACAACACTTCGTACAAGGCTTGATATAGCACCGTGAGACTATCAACTTGTATCAAAAACAGATAATACTAATCATAGCTCTTCCACATCAGGAGTACATTCGTTATTCTTCCTTCCTTCCATTCTGTATTCAATATATTCATATTTCTCTTTACTCTAGATGCTTATTTTTCATTTCCATAACCGCCTACTGGAATGTCACAAGTGAAACTGACAAAAATCCACATTACAGTACCTTGTCCCTGTCTTTATCTCTGTCCTTGTCCCTGTGCTTGGACTCCCGGTTGGCATCCTCGTTCTCCTTGGACCGGTCCCGGTGATGCCCCCCGTCCTTGCTGCGGTGCCGGTCGGACCGGTGCTCCCTCTCCCCATCGCCCCCTCGGTCCTTCGACCTTCGGTCGCCGCCATCATCTTCAGCTCGATCTTTGGACTTGCGGGAGTCGTCCTTCGACCCTTCCTTGTCCTGAGACCAAACGCAAGGCAGTTACGTGCCAGTCAGAATTAAATTAAATTTTGATTCAAATGATGGTAAATAAATGAATATGACAGTAAACGACTTCAATATTTCAATCGCTGAGGGTGAAATGACTCCCTGGCATCTAGATTCTCCTACATAAATGAAATAAATTAATTTAATTTAATTTGTTGATCTGTACACAACATTCGAAGTTGACACCGATACGGCGATCAACTACATAATAAAAAAATTATTATCAGCAAATAAATTTAGATAAATTCTTGCACGCTTATTCTAGGATGCTTAGAGTGCGCAAAGTCCGCAAACCTTGCTTTTAGAAGAATCTCGCTCCTTCTTAGGTGGCTTGACATCATCCGGTCTTAAGACCCGTCGAACATAGTCGTCGTTATCAACCTGAATGCGCAAATATTCAGCTATTTCAGTCCTAAACCAAACACTACACGGTTACAAGTAAAATATCAGCGCCAGGCTTATTAAAAATAAAAGCCTGTATACTGTAACGACCTGTGATTCTATTCTGCGTCAAAAGTCAAAACTTAATTTCAAGCATCATCGCTGGCTTCAGAAACTATTATTAACGCTCATCCAAATGTATTATGATTTAATTATACGCGCATTTCTATTACGATTTTCATAATTGACATCGATGCAAACGCTCAAATTGCCTACAGCGTAAACTGCCGAGGCAAAAGGGACGGCCGACCTTTTTGTTGATGGACTCGGCGAGGGCCTGCAGGAACTCATTAGTGCGGTCAGGGTCGTGACCCGCGACTATCTTGGATGGCTTGGCTGCGATTGGCTTCCCAGTAACCAAGGCTAGAAGGGAAACAGCCAAATTTAGACTTAACGCTACATCAGCTATCTGGCTTTGATCTCAGCTACAAATCTCAAAATGGCATTGAAATGAAACACATCGTGTAACCTTAAAACATGAATTTATAAACAACACATCATGCAACCAGTTCAGGGGAGAGCTCTTGGTAGCAGACCAATTCAATTAATCTCAGCGCCTAGGAGTCTTATAACTTCATGACAATAAAATTGTCAGCATCTTAAGCTTAAATTGATGATAAACAATTTATAAAGAAGATATACATGTGTAGTTTTGTACTTACAAACCATGTCGATTGCCTTTTGAAGAAAGATTATTTTTGTTTCCTTGTCCTGCGAAATATACAATAATATCGTATCATCGGTGACAATCGCGGTCGGACAACGGCCAGTTTGACAATATACAAAAAATAGTTTGATTAAAATACAAACCAGTACGCATGTTACGCATGCAACGAATTACTACCAATTAATGAAAATGTTTTAAAATAATCTAATTTAAAATACTGTAAGCAAAATAGACACCAAAGCCAAAAAATGCGTAGTGCTGATGTTTGACGAGCCAGTTGTATGTCAGCATTATTATGTACCGATATGGCAGTAGTATATGTGTAAAAAAAGTGTTCCTTCTCAAATTAGCATCTAAACGTCAAATAAATTTGTGTTATATAAGTCATGCATGAAACGGAGGTATTTACTATTTATAGAATTGTACGTTCTATACCTTAACGTTTTCTGAATCCATCTCGGCATCAGTAAACAGACCCTTCATGAACCCTGTTGAGCGTATAACCTGCAACAAAAAGTCTATTTAAGCATTGTTTATACAATGTTAACGTGTAAAACAGGATATATTATGATACGGTATATAAGATGATCTAAATAAAACGTTTGACAAAGCCTTTAGATATTATTGCTGTTGTCGAATATTTCAGCTCAGAAATAATTCATGATACAAATAACTTTATTGCATAACAGCATACAGTCATATTTTAACAACACAATTTATATCATTATATTCAGTGGTGAAAGTAAGGGGGAGCTCAGCTCCGCCACCTCTCCACCACCTCATATTCAGCTCCGCCACCTCATATTAAGCTCCGTCGCCAAATTTT
>JAQIWG010000517.1:0-32906 GCA_034695025.1 Chamaedrilus cognettii
ACGGTTAGGTGTCGTATGTATAACGGACATGGTGAAGAAAGGGAGACTGAGGTGGTTTGGACATGTGGAACGCATGATTGAGGAAGACTGGATATCCGCATGCCGATATATTAAGATGGAAAGAATCGTTGGAAGATGGAGGGGAAGAAAACATGGAAGGAGGCGGTAGAGAGCGATATGAAAGGAGCGAGGCATGAATAGAGAGATGGCAAAGAATTGAGAATTGTGGGTGAGTCTCATCGTGGGAAACGTCCAACCTGTGTTGACGCGGAAAAGTGGACGTAAAACGTAAATCATGATGATGATGATGTGTATATTGCACTTGTAACGCACCACAAATATGTCATGCAAACGGAGATAGAAAAAACATCATTTGCTTGAATGGTAAGCTCAGGGATACACAACTTATGAGTTGTAGTACTACTACAACTGATGAGCTGTAGTACAAACTACAACTTATGAGTTCTAGTACAACGACAACTCGTGAGTTGTAGTACAATTAATTACAGCTAAAAGAGTACAACTAAAAGACTAAGGTCTGATTCCAGTGACTTACCATAATTCCTGTCTAAGAAATCTTCCTCAGGGAGGGAGGGAGGGATTTTAAGGATAGTTCATTGTCGCCATTCGAAAATATCTACGATTTATCATATATTTAAGACGAGCATAATTTTTTTCAAAGTTAATTTAAGTTCATTTAGATTTCATCTCATTAAAAGAGGTTTGAGGGATAGATTGTTTTCCCTCTTTCTATAACCTGTCAGATTCCTACGAGCAGCTAGTATTTTAAGTTTCCCTTTCCAACGATTCCTTTTAATTTTTAATTTTTGTTTGCACCGTGGAATTTGATTAGTTATGCTACATAAATTGTTTACATATTTGGCACAGTTTGATGTACTGTGAAAAGTATATACCGTATTTGTTATTTAGCGAGACAAAGGGAGAAAGAATCTCTGCACGACTACATTAACAAGAAGAGAGAAATGTTCATGGTTCAGGTTTGCTTTCGAGTCATATTTGCGATTAGAAGATGATTAGTCGCAATAAATCTGCTTTCGTTTTCATTCCTTGTTTTATTTTGCCTAGAACCGTTTGTCAAATCTGGTTGAACTCGCCTCACGCCTCGCTGCGCCTATCCCATGGTCTTGTTGACCGTAGGGCCGTCATGCTGTATAGCGTTAATGAGCATCTTCCATTTGCCACGATCCAGGGACGATGTATGTAGTTTTTCTGTGCTCATACCGGTCCAGTCAGATATGTTATTCAACTAGGTTGTAGCGGTCTGCCCCTCCCCCTCTTTTCATCCACCGCTCCTTGTGTGATTGTATTCGCGAGGCTACCAGTTCTATTTACTGCTCTATTTTTATTGCAGAACTCGCTCTAAATCAGTCAAATGTCACATGCATGTAATTTTGACAAATTTCTTAAATCGGTAAACTTGACAAAAATTACATGCGTGAAAACAGCGCCTTGTAAATCATATAAATTAGACGGCCCTCAAAAACGACAAAATTAAGTGCAGAAAAATCTAGAAAGCAGAAACGTGAAAATGACCTTCAGCAAATGAATCCTGTTTTACAGTAATTCAACAATACTTGGTGTTCTGCTGTTCACAAGAATGTTTGGTCTTAATAATAAATAATATTAATGATATCAGTTTAGAGTCCGTTTCGGCGTCCAGGGACGAATCAGGGACCTTCCTTCGCCATAGACAGGCATCAATTTGTAATTGGTGAAAATCCAAGACGAAGGGGTAGGAGAAAGAATGTCTAAAAGCTGGGTCAGTTAATCCATGTGTCCGTCAGAAGAATAACAATATCCATGGTGGGAAAAGATATGTCTTTATATTATTTGTTATTACAGTACTCGCTGGGCGTGAAGCGGGAGGAGATGCTGAAGCTGGAGAAGATAGCGTCGGTGCAGGAGAAGAAGTTGGAGCTCGCCGAACGCTATCTGGAGGAGGATGCGGCCATGTTTGACGAGTTTCTAAAAGACAACGACAAGACTTCAGGAGATGCGATAAAAATGTACGACTTTTGAGTCTACGTTTATCGTAGTTTCTTCTCTTTGGCTTGGATTTATTTTTGATATTTCTTTATTACCAGCAGGAGATTTAAAAATAATTCTTGTCTCCGTCGTTTGAGTGTAAGAACCGAGTGCAGGTACAAAAAAGATCTCTCCTCTTAATAGTCGTCTCTTATAATTCCCCTGGGGAGCTCTGGGCTGCAAACCTATTCTCTTATCTTGGATTGGCTATTGCAGGGCGTGTTGTGTGATGATCTGATGCGCTGCTGCCAAAGAATTTTGACTACTAAAGTATCAACCTAATACGGAACTCAGCTAATCTAAACTTGACACTAAAAGGTCACATTGTCAGGGACAGAAAATGATGGAATTAGCTGTAAACTATGCTGTTATTGGTTGCAAAAATTAGCGGGAATAAGCTTTATTCTAGACAGCCAATAGAAACCCATCCAATAATCTATGCCGCGTTTTTGCCTGCCTCATGACAATACTCTTTGGGTGCCGCGTGCACCAGCAGCTATGTTAATTTGCGGGCATAGCCATTCTAGGTTCATAGCAGTCCAAATTCTGTGGCTGCTGCAGAGCAGAGTTTGAGACGAAGGTGAAGTCGGAGAAAGTCGCCCAGATCAAGCGCATCAACGCCCAGATAATGACCGTGCGAGGGGACGTCTCAAAGTACGAGGACACCCTCAAGGAGTATCAGCTCTACAAGAAGTTTCTCTTCTCTATAGCTCCTGTGGTAGGTGTGGTGGTGTCTTTTGGAGGGTCTAAGGACCCTGGGGTGGTGATTTTTGAGAGTTCAAGGACCGTGGGTGGTGATTTTTGGAGAATTTGAGGACCGTAGGGTGGTGATTTTTGGAATGTTTAAGGACCATGGGGTGGTGTCTTTTGGAGAGTTTACAGACCATAGGGTGGTGATTTTCGGGGAGTTTAAGAACCGTGTGTTGTAACCGTGTGCAGTAACGTAAACTATGACAGTTCAAAGAACGGCTTCAATTTTTAAGTTGCCTTTCAGGCTGGATTCGCTAGTCAGCTGGTTTCGCCTTTCAGCTGGTTTCACTGGATCTTAGCCCATGAAACTCTGGGCTACAGGCATATTCATTTATTTGTCCCGGTTTGCAGGGGTTAAGATCCAGCTTATGGCCGTGCTGATATTTTCCAGATTAGCAATCGATTGCAAACTCTTGAAGCATTTATTGATTTACTTGTAAAATGATACACCCGGCAAAATGGGGAACAAGGAATTGGTTTGCAGCCAAGAGCTCCCCAGCGAGTTGTAAGATGTGACTAAAGAACGTGAAGCGGTTCTTTGCTTCGCGTTCGAGATGCTAAACAGGACTGCAATAGTCTTTGTTAATACATGTACACTTTGTCCCTAAAACTCAACGGGAGAGAGGCTAAATGCTGTCTTAGTATGAAACATCATCCACAATGGGCTATTTTGATATGACCTGACCTGTTTACGGCTAACAGAAATATTAGTGTATCCATTAACCAGAGATTAATGAGTCACGCTGTTAGCAGAAACGAAGCCAACCCAACCAAAGTGGTGCGGTTTTTCTATGCTAAAAATTGACAGGTCATAGGCCTAACGAGGCTAACATTATGTGAAGGTCACCATGTACTTTGTCGTATCTATTCACTTAATCTTTTCAATTCGACTGTATTTGCTCCGCCAAAACAACTTGTCTGAGTGGGTCAGAATTTCGAAGAGTAAATTAAGCCATTCCTAACAAATAAGGCTATTATCTACAACAGGGTGTGAAATAAGAAATTTGCGTGACCACCACGAATCATTTTATGTTGTTGATTAAGCTTACGGCTGATTTCCCTTGCCCAGAAATTTCATCCGTATTGTATTACGCATAATTACATTTTCTATAACTTTTATCTATCTATTTTCTTCAGCTTTCTGCACGTATTCACAAAATAATATGAACTTAAAAATTTACTCATAACGATGAACCACGGACCACGGTACTTGTGACTTAAAGCAGTGACATAGATTGATTTTATTTTAATTTCTTTATTTTTTAGGAATGGCAAAACCAGATGATGGTGGAACGTCAGCAAAAAAAAATTATGCGCAGTAAGTATGGTATTGTAATAATTATTTTTTTATTCAAATCATTCTATTTCAGTATATCACCTGGTTGACCTAATATTAAGGGCCCTATATTGTCTAATTGTTAGACTAAATGACTTTGAGGTCACCGGGTGATGATGTTGACCGTGATGATAATGGTGATGATGGTGATGATTAAATACTTACTGAAAGTGCACTTGTCGTGGCATATTCATGACATTTTTGCATTTCAGTAAAAAAATATGTCTGAAAAACATGATTCTTTTTTGGACAAACTAGTTTGTCGCGAACTAGTTTGTCAAACACAAGTATTTCAAGAGCATCATGTAGCAGCTCAAAATCGAGATTGGAACTCGCTTTTCAAAAGCAAGATGAAATTTGAACCGGATAGATTTCAGAGCGCCACGCGCCGTCAGGGCAACCTAGTTTTTGGAAAACCATATTTTGACAAACCAGTTTCTGATGAACTAGTGTCTCAGACTCAAGTATTTAAAAAGCATTGTCTGTCTGCCGTGTCACACTCCCCAACGGTACCAAATAAATTTTGATAGAAACACTAGTAACAATGTAACAATGTCATCGAAAAATTACTTTGTTGACAACTGGACAGCAACTCTAGGATTATAGTGAATCAAGCCGAATTTTGTTTACATTTGAGTTAGATTCAGTACTACCCCTATCTAGAGGCGCTCAATCGATCTATGGTAGTGGAAACTCTTAAAATGGCCTCTATTACGCCTAATTATCATGGCAAAATTTATGCCAAAAGTGAGAAATTATTTTCAGATTTTGGAATTGTTCTCCATTCAATGCTTACATGACTTGATCCACTGTAATCCTAGAGGGTTTAACTTGACCTTGTTAACATTATTTTAGAAGCGCTGTCAATGGAAGAATCCAGATCACTGAGTTACACAAGCGCTCAAAGCAGTGATACAGACCTCAGGCTCAGCAGGCTGGCGTATGAATCCACTCATTATCTTCTTATTACTCCGTCAATAGTAATAGTACTACACAGGCGAACTTGCTATAGTTCCATTACAAGCATCTCAAGGACAATTGCCCCCTGCAGGCTGGGGAACAAACAATTGGCTTCCAGCAAAGAGCATCCCGGGCGAGTTGTAAAAGGCGACTAAAGAATGGGGAGTGGTTCTGTGCGGGCTCCCTTGCACAGAGCAACTATACTGTATAATATATAACTATATATATGTATAACTGTATAATAGTCTTTGTGCAACACACAAAGAATATGCCTAAGCTACAAAAAGCATGCATAATGATCCATTCAATAAGGCAATGATTAATGGTATTTATTGAAAACTGTAATATTTGTAGCGGTGGTCTGATGGAGAATCCAGAAGATGATGACTTTGACGAGGTAAATATTGCATTCTTGTGCTGACTATTTTTTTATGTTCATTAGCACGGTCTTTAAGCATTATGCCTGTAGATCCACAAGCAACGAAGCTTTCTATTTGTGTTTGTCGGTTTTTTCTTGGTCTTTGTTAGTCTGTCTGTACATCTGTCTGTATATCGGCTTGTATCTGTGTGTCTTTGAATTGTTGGATGCATTTTCTTTTTTGGACTCTATAAAAAAATTTCAAGCTTTTCACAGGTAGATTAGTCATCATCAAACTATCAAATGCATGATCAATGAATGATCAATCAATAATGACCAAATATGGTTCATGTCAGAGTGGAGCTTTATATTTTTTAATTGGCTCTACCTTGGCCTGATGGTCGACAATCAGCAACCTATCAGAAATTTCGACAAAAACTGCGACACGCTATGTTGGCATAAACGCTGTAGGCCGTTGACACCAAATTGTAGGCAGTTTAAATGGGCATATAGTTTTAGTCGTAAGCCACATTAACCCCCTGCAGGCTGGAGTAACAAAGAATTGGCTTGCAGCCCAGAGCTGCCCGGGTGAGTCGTAAGAGGCGACTAAAGAAGGGGGAGCGCTTCTGTGCGGGCTCCCTTGCACAAAACCGGACTGTATATAGTCTTTGTGCTCCACACGGGTCCCTAAACTACAAAAACAATAAGTGCCGTTTACAAAACTTTTCTGATTCCATTGCCGGGTGGAACAGACGGAGTTGTATTTCTCGGATCCCCAGCAGTTGTTGGATATCTTCGCTGAGCTGGAGGAGCAGAATCTCTCTCTCATACAGAACAGTCAGGAGACGGAGGAGGCGCTCGAAGAGATGAAACAAGTGGCTAAGAACACAAGACAACAGCTGTAGGTCTCGCATTTTTGCGGCAAAACCGCATAAACGTAATGTAATAAACGTAGCAAACGTACCGCATAAACCGCAACAACATAAACAAAACTGATTTTTATTGACAAATCGTTGCTCTTAGATCTCGATGGTGCACTTATACGAAGCTTTTATTCTCTTTTTGGCAGTTCGACATACAATACAAAAGAAAAGCTTAAATAAATACAACAGACTCATCATAATCAAATGGTTTCTATTGTCTATCATTTTTGATCATGTTTGTAGATATACATATATATATAATAATAAACATTATGTATATAATAACAAATTGTGTCAGGTGAATTATAATACAACCGTTTTTTGTGTGTTTTTTCAGTTATTTAAGTATTTTTCTAAGCATTGCATCTGATAGAGATGCCAGGCAATGCATCATAAGAGATGCATTACATTGTTTAAAAGATTTTGTTAAAATAGTTAAAGCTAAATTATTTAAATTTAATAACCAAATAACATGAATGTGAGATTCATAACTGATATTCCTTTAAATATACGTGCAATGAATACATCTCAGCTGTTATATGATATATATAAAACTGGTATTTATTAACGATTCTTCAAAATTCTGGCAACAAATTTCGCTTTCAAATTTTTCCTTCAATGAATTGTGAAGCGTATTCAGTTGGATAATCGTGCCTTTTTCTTGTTATCCAGTGAGGAGGAAACTGATGTGTTGAACGAGCAGATTGAGAAACTGAACCATTTGATACAAAAGGAAGAGGAAAAGGCAAAGGACCTTGAAACGAAAGCCAGGTAGGTTAATGTCGCCTCAAACGTTGAGCAATTCTACATCAACAATATTATCTTTGTTGCTACTTCTTCTGTGTTGTGCCACATGACAGATTTTTGGTGTCTAATACACACGCAGACACACACTAGCGTTTTGTGGCCGCACTCCCCGCTTACGCAGGGGTAGGCCATTTGCAGCCATGGACACCCGTTGTTTTGATGTTTCGTATTATTTTCGCTCAAATGCATTTATGCTCTGATGCGTTTATTTTTCAGATATGACTAGTATTTTCTTTAGTAGGTTGAACAAGGATTGTGGAGTCTGTATAAATATAGATTGAGGCGTGTAATAATTTTGTAATAAAAAATGTCGTTTCTAGTCAAATTATGTGTTCAGGATGTTTTCCTTTGGCGAGTTCAAATCCGGTGAGCAAGAGCGAATGTTGAGAGAGCTTCATTCCAAGGTTGAAGAAGTGTATCTGAGCTGCATCGGCGACAATGAGGCCAAAATTAGGTCAATATTACCCAGTGCCCTTGATCTATTTTTGCTACTTAGTATCGAGTCACATAATTGTGCTTGTCAATAGATAATATAGAAGTTCTGTGAAAATTTGCGCAGCTGTAGGGTATTCTAAATTTATATTCTAAATTTTTAAACATTGCGCTGTGAGTTTAAATTATTCTTTCTAGTAGTGTGATGACTGATAAGTGTGATAATTAGACTAATAGTGCTACCAAATATTGAATTCTTGCTAGCTCTTACATTAACTATGAATGAATCGGAAGAATGCCAAGAATCTTCTATTATGCCCTTTATTATAGAATTTGGTTAGACTTCAAATAAACCGGGTCATTTTCATAGCGTAACATTACTAAAAAATTTCTGAGCCTTTGAATCGAAATAGTCTTAATAATGAAATAGGCTACTCTGAATATGTTTTTAAACGTAGAGGAGTCCTACTTCAAATGAGTTGCATGTCTGTAATGGCTATAAATTATCTATATTTATCTGGCTATATTTATATAAATAAATAAACGTAAATAACTGATGGAATAGAAAAATTTATGCTGACGTCCTAAAATGCCGAAGCTGTCTGTTAGCCCATTATTATTTATTGGGTTCCTTTGAAACGTTGACGCTACGATATTGTCGTCACAGTACGCTCGAGATGCTGACGACTATCGAGACGCGACTCGAGGAGCTGTTTGCGCAAATAGAAATGATGCCTCGAGACAGAATTGAGGCCGCTGAAAAGGTCCGATCCATCAATCGCAGTCTGTGTCAATTATGTCAATTTCTATGTCCGATTTCATCTTCAATGCGCTATTTTATTGCTTTTATTGTGCTTAGTTTTTGATAGAGTATCCTTCTATTAGTATTAACAATTTGTGACATGTTTTGAAAATCTAAATGTATTACAAGGGACGCCTTTCTTTCCTTTAAATAGAATTGGAGCAAACAGTTCATTTATTGACAATCAGACATTAATCACACTTTGAGTACAGTAACTGTGCTGCACTGTGGGAAACCTCAAAACTTTGTCTTTGATTGTAAGAAAAAAGTGCATTTCAACGTTAGATATTTATTTTATGTCATGGGTGTAAAATTTGTGATGCAGTACAGTAATATATGCAATTTTAGCTCCATGTTATTTTAGTGGTTTTGCCTCATTAAAATTTTATTGCACATATTAATCTCAGTTTTAAAGACTGCACATTTAATATAGTATCTGCACTGCAGCGGTATTTTTGCACATGTTATTTTCGAGAGTCTCCGATTCGCAGAATTTGCCAAAATGACATGCACGATTACATGCATCACTAGGCATCATGTTTTACAGTATATACATCTACATGTAAATAGACCATTACGTGTTTAGACAAAGGAGAAGGAGCGGCGATTGAAGATGCGTGAGGAAAAGATTGAGGAGCAAAAGCGTCTTCAGGAGGAACGACTCAACCGAGCCCTCGAACGCTCCAAGGCTCAGTCGACAAAGAGGGTAAGTACTGCCGTCATTTGTGACTGCAATTTTATGCTAAGTATCCAGTTTATTGCCAACTAAATTGCATTGCATCGCTTCAAAGCATACAGAATGAGAGAGGTATGGTATTTTTTTAAGGATATATTTCTCATTTATAAAAAAAATGTGCCGGACAAAAAGGCTATATATAGAGTCCGGTTCTGTGCAAGAGAGCAGCACAGGCCCCCTTCTTTAGTCACCTTTTACGACTCGCCCGGGGAGCTCTGGGCTGCAAACCAATTCTTTCTTCCCCAGCCTCCAGGGGTTTCATTTATAAAAAGTGTAAGTGAAGGTTGTTTTATGTGTACAAGCGCAGTGATTCTTACAATTAATTGAATTATCCTCTTTGTTTGTAATTTTTTGGATTTTTGAATTTTTTTATTGTCTTACAAGTAATTAATTAACCCTCCGCAAACTGGGGAATAAGGAATTGGTTTGTAGCCCAGAGCTCCCCAGGCTGCCAGGTAAGAGGCGACTAAAGAAGGATAAGTGGTTCTTGTTTGACTCTGAGGCACTGAACCAGACTGTAATAATCCTTGTTACTGCACACAAGATTTCCTTGAACACCAATATTTTGTTTGTGGCTTAAATTGATCTCCTTAATTGAACTAGAAAATAGAACAGTACAACTGTTTTTCTGTAGTTTGGTCATCCGCTGGTCATGCGCTCTGAGCCGCCGCAGCAGAAGAAAGAAGAGGCGGAAAAAGTGGACCAGGCTAATAGAGAAGAAGAAGAACTGGCGTACTACTTTCAGCCATAGCAATTTACATGTCAGTATTTCACTCGCAAACTTGCGGCGTTCAGTATATACAAGAATTGAATTTAATTGCAATGTGCGGACTGATTTTAAGTGATTCTACGATTAATTAGTGAAAGTATTCCATTGCCAATGCTTTGAACGTGGATGCGTTTGTTGCAAAGTGTGATTGATATCAATATTATTGCGTTCATAATTTATAATTCGGTATTATTAGTATAAACATTTTTGTTTGTAAGATTTTTGTTGTTTGTTGTCTTTGAATTGAGCTTTTGACTGCATGACATTGACTGCAAGAACTAATGTGAAGGTACAGTGCGTTTAATATAGTATCTAGTGCATACTTTTAAGAAAACTTAATATTTGTTGTACTAGTTTTTCAGCTAAGTGTTTAATTGAAGTTTGACACTTTTAAAGGAGACTTTTGTGATACCTTCTGTATCATTGGTGATGCTCTCAGATGCATTTAGAACTAGACTTTTAAATTTAACTAAAACTATAAAGCTACTGAAACAGCCATGAAAATAGCCTATTATCATTGATATTAAATCTTTTAATAATAATTATAATTTATATAATATAATTTTTTTTTACCTGTACTCCATTCCCAGGCGAAAAAAACAAGCCTATGTAAAGGATAGGCCTGTCATCAAATAATTCTTATGGTCTATATCAGATTGTCAGAAGACCCTGCTGCTGACTAAAGAGTAGCAAGACTACTAAACAAGAAGTGGACCTATCACTAATCAGTAACAAATGAATCCACCGATTCGCCATCTTGTCACTCAATTTAATATACGTTTTAAGTCCACGCCTATGCCGTCACGAATGAGAGGACTTCAAGCCAATCGCTATATAAAAACTGAGTGAAAAGATGGCGGCTTTAAGGAGTCATTTCTGCTAAGGCCGCCTAGAGACAACGAGAAGTCCAGCTCTTGTTTTGAAGTCTTTGCTACTGAAACGATCCGACAGAGTGCAAACAAATATACAATCAATTCTCTAGAGTTTGCTATACGTTAGTCTTCAACATCAGTCTTTTACATCAGTATTCAACTGTGTTCAAAACTGAACAGTTCTTCTGAGCCTTAAAAGTTAAAAACCATAGCTATCCTACAAAACAAAAACCTGTTCTTGTCATCAATTGCCAGAAATGGCGCAGAAATTGTTTACCTTTTTCACCAAAGAGTAAACATACTTATTGCAAGCATAATGAGCAACACCACCGCAATCTTTAGTCGAAAACCACACAGGCTTAAACTAATACAAGCATGCAATTTGCATTTATTGATCAAATTAAAGATATTTATTCATGAAATTATAATTAGGCCATCGCAAAATTGTATCGAGACTTGAAAGTCAAAGAACCATCTATTGACCATATGAGCTTCAAATGGTCAATCCAAATAAAAATTTACTACACATTAGCACTTTATGAATGTTAATTTTAAATCAGCTCGGGCCTTTCCGATCAGACTGTGTTGTAATAACACACCAATTAAATTCTTTTAATTGTGTTTACGCGTATATTTATTCTATCGATACTCTAAAAACAAAAGTCAATCGTATATCACTGAAACAATTGTGTTTCAGTTAATAACCTTATTATTTAACGTAACCAAGTAGGTTACAGACAACAGAACATCACTAGAGAATAGAATATACGCCCACAAAAACCAAGCAAGACCCAGTTTTCCATCAAGTGCTAAAATCTAATCTGATATGTCATCTCATCCAATTAGCGCACTGAAAGCTTGATCAAGGATTTATTTGTAATACGTCATTGGTTGTGGTGATCTAAATCTGATTAAAATTTTGAAACACGAATGAAAAACTGGGCTTTAAGCCTCAAATACTCAGAGCCTGCGAGAAACAATTTTTGGCTACCATCTACAGCTTTTTTATAACTACAACTTTGAAGCAAGCTACAAATTTGAAAATTTGAACACTGAGCACTCAAAGCCAATAGAACCAGTTTTAATTCGTTGTACTAAACATCAAACTACTTGGAAAACTGCCAAAGTTATAGGCCCTCAACGTTTGCGGAATACTTTGGCCTACCCTGCATAAATTAAATATATCACATAGCACAATGAACCATATACTGTAAAACATGAAATTTTTGCTGCACATTATTTTCGTGGTCTTCCCTCTCAGAAATTTAGCTGCACTTAATTTTCTGCGTTCTTGAGGTCTGCCAATTATACAAAGCTACTGCAGCTTTATTTTGTCATTTTTGCGAGGTTGACCAATTTGCAAACTTGATCAAAATTATATACACATGAAATTTCATGCTTTACAGTATTTCACTCAGCGCAATGAACTTTAAAACCTAACCCAAAATTATTTCTCTATTGGGTATCGGAATCCGCCTCGGATGCATCTAATATCTCCCGTCGTTGGACGCGAGGTGACACTTTGGTCGGTGTCGCTTCAGTCCGGAGCGCCACTTGAAGGTGACGCCGCAGTGGGGACACCGGTACATGTAGACGCAGAGATGCGTGCCACGTATATGGTCGTGGAGCGTGCGGCGCCCACGCAGCGTCGCTGAACAGATGTGGCACTGATAGTTGTTGCCCGCAGGCTCGACGGGCGATTGATGGAGCGTCGCAGGGTCGTAGGACAGAAGCTGTTGGCCGAGTGCTTCCGAAGACTGAAACGTGAACAAATTTACGTTCATTTCCGTATTTTGATCATAATATTTTGATCAAACATCTAAAATGAAAACTTGGTGATCCGAAGGATGACGCATTAGTTTGGCTAAATTTTACAGAGGTGAATTTCACCTGTGTTTAAGACATGTGCATTGTGCAACCTTAAATTTAACTCTTCAAACGCTAACAATAGCGAGCAAATCCAAATTTCCTCATGCTAATGCGTGGTCCGAAGGAACGCCTGAAATCCTCTATACTAAATTAACTTAGTCATGCATTATCGTAAGTCGTTTATGTCAATAATGAAATCAAACTGCAAAAAAACACAATCATAGTCAAATCATAAATTAGATCACAGACTCATAGTATAGCCGAATATTCATTAATCATTGGTAGGTTAAGATTTTGAAATATGGCATTGAATACGAATCTTGACAAAAGTAATAATCAATCCTTAAAACTTCCATTTGATATGAGCAGACAAAATGTTTATTGAAAAAATTTGATTTCAGAAACTGTATTCTACGATTACAAAGTTATTAGTTTAAAACTTACCGATACCAATTTTACTCACAAACGTGTGTTATTTTTATAAAGACAAATATCTCTACAGGATTAGCAAGTTGCATGCAGTGACACACACTTATCTACGGGTGAAAACTAATTTTTTTCTACAATTTCACTGTGTTCAAAATCATCACGTTTCAAATTTCAAAATTCAAATCTAAACTTTGACGTTGTTTACAATGGAAATTCTAGACACTAAATTTGTTTGATCATTTATTAAGTAGTTTTTTTTTTTAATGGACTCAAACTGCAACAAAATAACATAAAATCATTGCACAGCAAAGTTCTTTAGCACGGTTTCGCAAAATTAAGGGACCCAGAAACCTTTCTTAAACACATATGTACTATGTCAGCATTATGGATAGCCATGTATTATCAAGCAATTTTGTCTAGCCTACAATTATGTAGGCCTTATAAATTTTAACCGCATGTGTCAGAAAGAATTTTTCATCTTCCTACCAATAAAAACGATTTCACGACACAGTCGTAAAGATACGAGCAGCTAAAGCTCGATTTTAACTGAGCATTGCAAATTTTTCATTTTATGACTGCTTCAAATTTTTTTTTAAACTTATAGAAGGATGAAGAATTTCTTCTGGTCTATGTGGTAAAAATTTTGCAGACATTGCTCTGCGATACTTTTTACATAAGAAATAATAGTATTCGTTTTTAAAGATACCGCTATCATAGTTCTTCAAGCCACTCACACCTACCATGTACAGATCATCCTGATCTGCAGGTGAATTATAGGGTGAGAAGGTGTCTGACAGAGCCCTCTTCGTTCGACGACTGCGACTGGTGCCAAAGACAAGTCGATCATCTCCTCTTGCCGACGTCAAAGTCATTATATCATCCTGAATTTCTTCCTTGATAGCTATCTCTTCACCATAAAATCTACAACCTGAAGCTGCGTGTCTCAAACCGTTCGACTCACGCTCAATATTCCGAGACCGACTACTAGCGATTTCCTCCTTGACTCGAACACTGCCATTGGAACCCATCGACTGATGATGGCTTCTAGAATTGTTCTCAATACTATCAATGTCACCATTAACAAATTCTTCATCTATCAGATTCACGCCACAAATTTCTTGAGCGTCGCACTGCAATGGAATATAACCCGTTAATTCCGGTACATTTGTCGCAAAGAGTTTACTGTCGGGCGCACGCTGCTGTCGCTCACCACTCGATTTGTCTGCGGCATTTTGAGATGATACCGGTCGCCTATGCACAGTTGGTGCATGAGCATAGCTCAAACCACTATCCGATGCACAGTTTGATCCCAGTCTTCGTTTCGGTGGAGCACCTTTCGCACTTGACGGCGTCCAAAACGTTTTTATCTCATCTTCCGCTACCGGTGCACAATTCCTTTCAGCGAACAGTTCACAGGCATTGACACTATCTCCAGTTATTGAAGGATCAATCAAAATTCTTCTAATTTTTTTCTCTGATGTTTGGTTAGGGGTTACATATTCCAATTCTTCGTCATCTATTAACGTCATCTCTGTACAGTGATTTTGCCTGTAATCAGTTACTGTGGTGCCCTCTGATGATCTGATTGTTTCCTTAAAGCTTATCAACAATACATCATCTTCTTCCAGAGTAATACCTGCGACAACAAGCACATCATTTTGTTTCCTCTCATAATGTCGATTAGATATACTAGCATAAGGTAAATATGAATCGAAAAACTTGTATTAAAGAATAAACCAGCAAAGCAGGCATTTAGTTATTTGTAAAAATTGGTAAATAAACCAAATTCGTTTTAATTTTGTCCGCTCATTAAAAAGTTAAACTAAGCAAATTATACATAGCCTGCGGATGATATGGTAGCAAGAATAAAGAATAGAAAATAGGCTTAAACAAAATCAAAATAACAAGCAAGATTCGCTCAATAGTCAACAAATCTGGTTCAAACCGCATAATATGCTCTTAAATCTGCAGCGAACATTTTTACCTTTTTATACAACATTTTAAAAATTCTTTTAGGCCTACCGATTAGTGCCTCGATGTGAAATGCCGGCTGATGCGTCAACTCGGATCGACACAGCAGCGAGATGGTTTCACACAGCAGCTTCTTCAGCTTCAGGCGTTCTTCTTTCACCACCATCTTAGTTGGTTATTTTCACAATAATTAGGCGCTCAAATAAGAGTCATATTGAGTCCATAAGAGTCTATATAATTTAGTCTATAATGCTGGGCCCCTAGGAATCCATTTCATCGTTTCATCAAATATTCAACGTTTTATTGAGATGGTTTGTTGAGAACAATCGATGTCATTAAATATTGTAACGAAAATATTCTCTTTCCAAATATAAAAATGGGACGGGCTAAACCGTCCTAGTATAGAGGTTTTCTAGACTAATGATTTTTTGCAATTTTTTTAACTTAATTAAGTATGTGATACTCAACCGATCACCAGTCCATTGTTTGTTTTTCTTTTTGACTTTTGTGTAGTTTTAAAATAATTAAATGCATCAGATTCAGCTCCTGATTTGCTCTCCACTTAGGCCTCACTGCCCTTATTGTTGGATACAGTGTCAAAAGAATCAAAGTCTGATTTTAAAATACTTTTCATCGATGTAGCAACAATTTGAATTTAATTACAAAAATTATGGCCTAATTGCATGGCAGTCTAGCTAACAGTCGTTGTAGTTATGCCTATCATCTAACGCCAGTCCTCCTACGTCCGCGCAAGGGCTTCCCTTGAGGGCATTGACACTTTCTGCCGCCAGTAGACACTATCAGCGCTTGAGAGTCTATTTTACTTATTAAAAACATTATTTCTAAACAATTCTCTTTTTTTGGTTCAATCAGTACCTTTCCTTTAAAAGTGCACAAGATTTCCATTTTGTTCCACAAGCACCACCATCTTTCGAATTCGATTGCATCTCGAACTATCTTGTTTCAAATGAGGGCCCATGAAGCAATCCAAAGTTTCTGAAGCAAGATCACTTTCCAAAAGCGAACTTTATTTGACCGATCAATGTTAGGGACAACGGTTGAGTATCCACTTTTGAGTAGCACTTTTTACAAACCGGGCGCGATGATCTACCAAAATCCACACTTTAAAAATCTTAGATATTAAGTTGAAATTCTCCGATACATGATCAAATGTTTGAATTTATTTTAAGATATATTGTTCAAATTTTGCTTGCATCAAAACTTTGAAATTATAAACTTCTTGATAAAAATGTAAAAAAAATTCTTGTAACGTGGATAGCCAATAGTGTGAAAGCGCTAGCGCCGATACGGCGAAAACATTCAAAACCTAAAAGTTTTGGAGTATTATAGCCTAACTAATTATTTTAGCCATGTTTTGCTGTCTAATATAGTACCCTAATATTGTAAAATAAATTGCCCTTGATGCAACTTTTATTATGTGTAATTTTGGTACTAATTTCTCCCAATCAAATTTATTATTAACTATTAACCATATTATCGCTCACAGTTAACCTAAAGTTGGGCCATTTTAGTCAAATCATTTTAAATGCAGTCATACAAATGACCGAAAGAGCATTTTGGCACACACTTTCCGGCAACGGCCTTTAGGTCAAAAAATTGGAAAGGCCCTGCTTCAATTTGGTGAAAGCTGAAGGTAATTTCTTGTTGTTTAAATAAAGTGTATTGTGTAGTGTTAGACTTCGTATTTTAAATCTATTTGCCAACATTTCATTTGCAGATGATGGAGAGACCTAAGCGAAATGTACCCAAAAGATGGGACCCGGATTTCATCGACCCAGTTCATTGCAGGGAGTCTCCAGGGTTAGCATATTTTACTAAATTGTTTTTATTTTAGCCGTGACCTGTTGTTATTAATTCTGTGCAGACGCCTGCTGTAGTAAATTACCATTTAGGGACTAGGAATGTGATATGAATAAATATGTTGTTAATTTTTATCCTCTTACATAATCGAGGCATCCGTAATTCTTAAAGCAGATATTGTCGATTTGCAAAAACTAGATGAATAATAAGCGGGTGCTGTCCGGTGTGTCAGAACCGAATTGCCGGAAAAGCAGTTAGTCAGAATATCACTACGGGAACTTTTGAAATCATTGAGAAGACAAGATGGTGAAAAAACAAGTCCCTGATGTTTTTATTGGATTCCGAAACTGACTACACTCATTACTAAGATTATTATTAGGCTTAACTTTTGTATAGCTCAAAGCAATGGGCTAGCAATCGGTGGTTTTTCTAAAAGGGTAACACACATGCAGCATATTGTGATCCATAGACGGCAACACATAATCTTAGTCCTAACCCAAGCCTTGCCCTAACTTATCTCTAACCCTAAGGCATTCCTGATCCTATCATGCCAACTCTGCTGCAGCCCTAGCCCTATTTTAATGGTCATAGGTCATGTCTATAGGTAACCCTTTCCAATGAACAGCGTATTGTGCCATTTACTTGCTCAGTGCTCGTGGTGGAGACAAACGTTTGTCACTGGAGGTCGCGTCGCTGGACGATACTCTTGATACCACGCAACACTCTTCGGCCAGCAAGAAACTCGGTCGACAATCCAAAACTGACTCCCTGGATACTTCCACCGCTGAGTCGACTCCCAAGTCGGGGCGACGGGCCAAGGCGCAGCGGGGGGCCTCCAAACCGGCGGCGACGGAATTGCGGGAAGAGAAGGGGGGGGAGGAGGCGGATGCGGGGAGCGGGGGGGCGCGCAGGAACAAGCCGTGCGTGAAGATCGCGTGCTTGCACTCGATAGTCAAGCCGGCCTGCTTTGCGCGGTCCACCGAAACGTGAGTTTTTAGGGGGGTTTTTTATGACATGGTGCAAATAGGTTGAAGTGATAGTCAGAAGAAAGAAAAACTGGATTTGACATGTAATGGGTTTGTTGAGAGATGTGATGAAGGGAAGAATGGAGAGCAAGAGAGGACCAGGAATGCCACGTATCGGGATGATAGACGATCTGCTTGAGAAGGGATTGTATGCGGATGTGAAGAGCAGGGCCGAAGATCGGACAAGGTGGAAGGTTTGGACACCAAAGACCTGCCATTTGACAGCACTGAAGAGAGAGAGTTGCATACAAGTTGACCCTGGTTGATGACCCTAGTCATCGATATAGTCAGCGTGTGATATCAGTTAATCAGCTGTATCAGATGGTTGCACTTTGTTAGAATTAAATGATGTACATAACACTGATTTGTTTATTTTAATGATTCTGCAGCCATCAGTATTATAGAGAATTTTATTCGCCGTGAAGGCGGCAGAAAGATACCTGTACACAGTACTGCAACATCACACGGACAATCAGAATGTTCAGCAAAGATAAGCATTTATGCGAGTGTACACTAAATACATGCATGTTAACTACTAAATGTTTGAATTGTTCAAAATATTCACCAGATCTTTTATGATTCAGATTAGAAATACAATATTATAGCAATTGAAAAGTTGCTTTTTAAACAATTATAAGCTGCCAAACGGTGCTAACTTGCGCATATAAGACGTTAACTTATTACATGACTTTGTTATGTGGTAGACGACTAACAGATTGAGTTGTGCGTGATGTTAACATTGTCGATGCGTCGGTTGTCAGCTGTGCTCTGAGTGGCTACACCTCTCGCTGGTATCACATTTCCATTGGCGAACATTACTGCAACGACTGCTTTGATAACTTCTATCGAAGGTACCGTTCTTTCACATTTTTGATACACTTGGATATGATTTTTTCATGCAATTGCATGATTCAAAGTGCTGTGTATAATGTCTACTTAGCAGAACACTCTATTCTGAAGTGTGCTAATTTTGTTTTCATATATTGACGAGTATATTCATTTTTACGTTATTGAAGTGTACAATAATGACCTTTGTACAATTTGACCTTAATGACCTTTGCCTTTAAGTGTACCAGTGTTATGTTGTTCAAGGTACGTACGAATATTATTGTCTGGATTACAGTATGGCGTATCAGAATGCTTTGTTTAAGCTATGATTATGAAGCGCTGATGATACTAACATGACTTACGACTGTGATGACTGAGCTGATGACACTGAGTGCCGTATTTCTTCTGCATACACAATATGCACTGAGAATTGCTTTCTGCAGTTAATAGCCTGTGCAGTCTGCTGACTGTTGCTATGACAGTCAGACAATTATTGTGTATATACATGTATGTGCATTCATGAGATTTTTTTAAAATGAAAAATGTACTCTTGAATAATAAGCGCTAAGCATGCTACATGCATATACGCATATACACTGCTCATATACACTGCGCATAAGTGCAGAGTGTATATATGTGCATAGGGCATATGCGCATAGTGTATATGCGTAAAGCGCATGGCGCATATTATATATGTATATAGTATGCGCTATGTGCTTATACGTTTTGCGTATATACGCTATGCGCATATGCCCTATGCACAGATACACTCTGCACTTATACACAAATACACTCTGCACTTATATGCTTCGTGGATATATACTCTAGATGCGCAATTGCGCATATGCGCTACTCGCATACATGCCACGTGCGTGTACACTATCATGCGCATATCATGCGGAATTTGCGCCTGCCCTGCCTGCGCTGCAGTCAGAAAGAGGGCTACGCAGAGTTCACTGAGTGGAAACGTGTCTGGGCGACTAACGGGATGACAGAGGCTAACGTGCGCACGTTCCTCGCCGACCAATACCTGCCCTTCTGGGTCGAGTGTAGCGACTGCGCCAAGTGGCGCGAGCTGCCTCGAGCCACCCCCGTCACTCCGGGCTTTGTGCAGAAATACCGCTGCGGGGCATACAAGGACGGATGCAGAGTCACTCCAGCGGTCGGTATTCCCTGCAGGTCGTGGAACAAAGAATTGGCTTGCAGCCCTTAGCTCCCTGAGCAAGTCGTAAGAGGCGACTAAGGAAGAGGGAGCGGTTCTGTGCGGGCTCTCTTGAACAGAACCGGACTGGAGTCTTTGTGCTACACATGATCCCTAAACTACAAAAAAACAAACACAAAAAACCCAGCAGCGAGTAACATCTAGGGCGTGTAAAGTAGGAAAGCGCTTGAGGTCAGAGGGATCTCGCTGCTCAGCGAAATGTGAAAATACAATCTGCGCGAGATAGGCATGCTTTGTATGAAGCTTATCCGCGCTGATTGTATTTTCGCATTTCTCTGAGCAGCAAGATTCTGCTCAGTTCAGCGCTGGTCAACTTTCACGCTCCTTGTGCTGTGTGATGGACGAGATGTGATATGAACAGTGCTTCTTGATCTGTCGATAGCCAAAATTGGTCAGAAATAATTGTTGGCATTTCGCAAAATTTATTCCCATTTGCCGAAAGCGGTTGGTTAATTTTTTAGCATTACTTTGTTCTTGGAAGTTCAATTACTGGTTCTGTGGTATTTTTATTGGACTCAGTGCACTGTATTTTGGATTGGACTCGGTGCACTGTATTTTGGATTGGACTCGGTGCACTGTATTTTTATTCTCATTCTTCTGTTGCTGCAGAGCTCCGACTGCGAACGAGCTGAAGATCCGGTTAGTTCCAGCATTATTTAAGCTTTTAAATGTTATTTGAGAATTATGCCTAAGCAGGATTTGGCCTGCATGGAGCTACATTCGCCTTATGTTGAGAAAAAATGACAAGGCACAATTTATTTTCAGGATTACAGCTCGGACAGATCTGAAGAATTAGTATGCAATTGGCTTTTAGCGCTCGAATGGGATTATCTCATTTTTAGGCGCTGTATGTGCCAGCAGCCATATTACGGATGTAGCTATTCTAGCTTTATAGCAGCAGTCCATATTAAATAAGGAGTCAGATTGCCGCTGTGAGTTAAGTGGTGGCTACGATCATGAAAGTTAAGCGACATCGAGCGCGATTAGTGAGTAAATGGGTGACATGCCGTGAATTTCAATTTGATTCTAGTCGTGGGCTGACCAGCTGCGTACCTAGCCTGTTCATGCATCATGTATATATTCATGTATTGCTTGTCCAATTAATCGACTGAAGGGATAATAGGAACTGGCTCAGTCGATGCGCCAGAGCATAGAGAAAAATGTCAATGATCCACGACGCTGGCTGCCTGTGGCGCCTGAAATAAATATGGCTATGTCAAAACGATAGCTGGCACTGCTGTGCTGAAGCCTCAACCTTGTCTCTGTGAGTGTAAACACCTGCGACAGTCGATTAACCTGTATAATCCGATGACTGTACCGATGCCCAGGGTCACCATTGTAACTTGTATGCCGCAAGTCTTATATATATTTGAAAAAAGTTATAACTAATTAACCGCCTTCTTTGTCGTTGGATCTGTAAATGTCCATGTTTTCACACAGATTTAGATGTTTGCGCACTGATGAGGATTGCTGGAGCTCTGTTTTTAGGATCGGATGCCCTTCTTGATGCCAGCCAAATGAACAATTATCTGGCATGGGGTTAACAGATAGCAACAGCATGATTTCATAGTTGCAGCGTGGGGACTTCTGTCCTCTATAACTCAGGTCCTCTGGACCTGGGACGACGCTTTAACCATTATACCACAGCGCCTCATTAGAACTGAAAATTCTAACCTCGCAAAAGAATTAATGAAAAAAATTCTTTGTATTCGGCGCAGAGGGCACGCGAGGCGATGGCACCGAGCTGGATCAACGAGCTGTTCTGCCCGCCCTACCTCATCTCCTCGCCCGCCGCGCCCTTTCTCGTCCACTACTACCCCGACGGGGTCGGCATGAGCGCCTCCACCAACGCGCGCACCCCTGTCAAGAGGAAGCAGGGGGCGAAACCAGCAAGGAACGACGACGGAGGGGGGACGCTCGAGGGGGAGGGGGAGGGTGTGCATGATCTGAGCGGTGATTCGGTGGCCGCGCTGGAAGGTTTGTGGAAGTTGGCTGGAGTGATTGGGTTTTAGGGTATGTGAGATTTATTGTGTGTTTTGGTGCCTGTGGTTTTAGAAGAATATCAAGAATTGGTGACGAAAGTCAAGAATAGTGGTTTTTGGTTTTTTGACTAATTCATTTGTATTTTTGTTTGGTTTTAGTTATTCAAGTTTTGATCATTGTCTGCCATTGTTTGCTTAGCGATATTTACCATAAAGATCTGATAATAGGTATTCGCTAGCTAGCTAAAGGACCGTATGATTTGTAAAGCATATTTGAGCATTTTATTCAAACATTTTATGTTAAACGTTATCTCTTTTTGTGAATATATAGCGTGCATGCAGTTTGGATCAGTCAGTCGATCGCGCTTTTCATGCTTTACAGTCGAAGGCGTACCGTCCTACTTTCAGCCGTTCATGCAGCCGAACCTTCCCCCACAGGAGTTTAGCCTTCCTCCGAATCTCATGACCGATGACGAAATGATCCAGTTTCCTCACTACGCTAAGTAAGACATTCTCGTGTCCTTGAAGTTGAAGTATCGGAAGCCACTAGCTGAAAATTTGTGGTTAACTTTGTGAGACATTTTGACACACTCATACGGCAAATTATTTATTGAATGTATCTATTCAGACACTACCAACCTAGAAATCGGTATCATAATTGACAGTGATGAACCTATGATGGGCCTATAAACGTAGAGAATTTTTATTGGGTTTTAGTTTGTATGAAGCCGAGTTATAAAATTACAATAATAATCATCATGTTGGACATCCATTCTGATCGTTGAGTCAGGCATGTAAGGCCATTTCCATGTTACACGGGTTAGAAATAATATTGGAGCTATATGGCTTATGCTGCTATTTTCTCTTTGATGATTGCTTCATTACTTCTTAATGCATTTGGACTTGGGCAACCAGCCAGCTGGCAGGTTTATCTTTGCATCGGATACAAGATTCCTTCACATGTCCAGTTGCAAGAGCAGTGTTGCAATGCTTACAAAGTGGAAGTTGTTGTGTGTCATGCTCATGTGTTTTGCGTTAATGCGGGACATGACGATGGTGAACTATTTTGTACCTGACGGAGCATACTCGTTGATGCCATTTACAGGGAGCAGCAGATGTACTTGGCGGTGAGGAATCTTGTTGTTGCCCTCTGGACACTCAACCCTAAGGTACAAATGCTACATGGGCGCTAAGCATTTAACAAAGTTGTATTTACGTGCGTGCTTGAGGCCTTGCTATATAATTATTGCTGGAGTTGAACTCTGTGTTGTATTTAATGCAAGAAAGAATTGTAGCACATTAACATTCATTGCGAGAGGTTTGGTTAAATTAATTGAAATATATTATTGCTGGACTTACTGTTAATGAATTTTCAAATGGATCTTAAACGACACAATGTACATTGAAGTTAGATTGCTGACACACCAACAACCCTTTTGCGCAATATTCGCAGACTAGCTAGCTAGGCTGGTCAAGCTTGTTGTTAGATCGCTTATCTAGTGAGAACACGAGGGGGGTGGCGGTGCGTAGTTTCCAATAGCAAACACTAAAATTTGCCTTAGATTTTCTTAAGAACTTCTTAAGACTACAATTTGCCTCCAGGTCTCTGGGCTTTGCTGCCTTTGATCTTCTCGCTTGTATCGACTTTTGTATAACATGCATGATCATCTTGAGTTGGCCAATTCCCTGTAAATCCTGTTGTGGGACTACTGCTAGAATGGTCACTGCTGTTTTTTGCAGAGCTCATTAGGTCCCCTGCCCCCTGCAGGCTGGGGGACAAAGAATTTGCTTGCAGCTCAGAGCTTCCCGGGCGAGTCATAAAAGCGACGAAAGAAAGGGAAGCGGTTCTGTGCCGGCTCTCTTGTACAGAACCGGACAGTATTAGTCTTTGTACTATATGCAGTCCCTAAACTACAAAAAAAAAAACAATATGAAGTTCTTTGTTTCTGCGCGCTGCAGCAAGTTCTGACAGTGGCTCAATGCTCGGCGCACATCGTGTGTCGCGGACTCGTGCGCATTCGCTGCATTCAGGAACTGCCGTCCATTCTCCTCTACCTCACTCGTATCCAGTACATCAATACGGGCCTGCTGCGCGGCGGATCTGTGGCCCAGCTCTTTCCTGCACCACCTGACTGCAAGGCAAGGAAATATTTGAGTTGTTGGAGGCAGTAAATCATTATCTGTTCTATCCTGTCTCTGTTTCTGTCAGCCTTGAAAACACATCTCTACCCACCGTAGATTTTTCAGAATTTTTGACAGACACTTGAGCAAACCGACCCGGCTATCTACGCTCTCTCCTAACCCTTTGTCTTGGGTTTCCATCAATTGTTAATCGATGCTTGCCCTGCAGCGAAGGGAAGTTCCCGATGACGCCCTTGGATGCTGAAACGGTCTAAGCTCATTATTATAATTATTGTTGTAAACATGCTTAGTTGCTATCCAATTACTTTCTCCCTTCCCCCAAGTCACCGGTTCACAACTGATGGCGGCCATTCCAGGAGAAGCTCTCCAATAACGTCTTTGGATGCCCAAAAAACTGACTTAAACCATATTGTTTTTATGATTTCTTATTCTGATCAGTCTTTTTGTGACTTTTATTGTAGACTTGTTTTTCATAACTATTATGAGCTGTATTATATTGCGGCCTTGCTTCATTGACTTGTAATGTTGCCATTGATCGACATTATGCTTGTTCGCTGCATCTGACTTGTTGTTTTACATATTGATTCGTTTTATATCCTAATAAAAGGTGAATGTAGTTGTGTGTTATTGGTACACAGAGGAGCAGTGTGTTGGTGATAGGGGCGGGGCCTGCAGGACTGGGTGCTGCCAGGCAGCTCATCAACATGGGTTGTCAGGTATACCCTCGGCATGGTGTGCTGCACTAGAATTGCATTAGTTTACTGGTGGATTGAAGATCCCAGTACAGCTAAAGAGTTCAAGTGTCTTTTAGTGATCATCATGGATATTTAAATTTTTTGGCCCTTTAATTGAATATTTACAAGCAGCACCTTAAAATGACATTTTCTAATTAAAATGAGATAATTTAGTCTAGGGTTGTTCAAGCAGGATTCACTGTAGTTTGTTAGTATATATCATTTCAATGTAGCATGACATTTATAATTAATTTTTGAATGAGCTAAGACTTGTACAACAGGCTTCATTAATTAATTTTAAATGCGATCTCATCAATTAAAACACGCAGATGTGCATGTTATCAATAGGCCATAAGATTCTCATGATGCTCGCTACCCACATCCGCTCGATAATAGTAAGAAGTAAAGTAGTTACTGGTGAGACATATGGCCTTTATCAGTCCATTTGGAAGAAATTGCATTTATCCGTGCATTGGTATTGGATTAGCATGTGCATTGGAGTGCATTGGTATTGTGCAATGTATTGGATTGCATTAGCCTATGGAGATGGATAGTCTGTTTTATTGTGTGGGGATTAATGGCTTGCGCCAGAACGCTGTAGTTTTCCATCAGTGAATCGTGATGGATATCATCAAGGCTTAGTACACCAAAACTGATTAGATGCAAATCGTACGCCTAATTTGAAACCTAATTTGAAACACTATGCTTGAAAATCGACTATGGCGCCGTAAACCTACGGCACTACGCGATTTTTGAAGGTTTGTGCAGTTGGCCTGCGCTTGTTTTAGAAGGGCAGGTGTAACGCTACGCATGTTTTATCGGAGCTAAACTTAATCCTGGACGTGGTGTGGCAGGTGACGGTATTGGAGGCGCGTGACAGGCTCGGGGGTCGCGTGTCAGATGACACGAGTCTCGGTCAGTGCGTGGCACGCGGCGCTCAGATCATCAATGGCTGTGTCAACAATCCCTTCGCACTGCTCTGTCACCAGGTCCGCGCTGCGCATCCAGCACTAGAGCTCGCTAAACTTGTTGTTGCCAATGTGCAATATCGTAGCATTTGAAGTAAATAAGAATTGTTTGTGATGCCATTCTAATATCTAATCTAATAGTCTTATGCGTAAATTTAAGGTGCTAAACCCACTGCATACCAGGGTGCAAAGAATGGGTTTGTAGCCCAAAGCTTCCTGGACGTATCGTAGAGGCGACTAAAGAATTTGAAACGATTCATTGTTTGACTCCGAAGCACTGAGCTGTACTAGAATAATTTGTTTGGTGTTTGTTATATCACGCGATCATTAAACTTCAAAAACCATAGGATGATGCTGTTTTTGACTTTCAGCCATACCCTGGGATTTCTGATTCTGGCTCAGTTTTTTGCTTTTTTGCTGGCATTTAAAAATGGATGTAGGCTAAGACATAAATGCTTGAGCTAATGTTCAGTGAACTGTTGTCAAGGCCATAGTAATTAGGTCATAAGTACAGCCATCTTGTTCTTGAAGGTCAAGGTTAAGGTCTTAGCAGTTGCCCAGCTTAGATCACAGAATTTGGGTATTTATGTGACAGCTTGGGAGATATTGACTATGACGTCACTATGGAAAAAATTATTCTTAGAAGACTCAGCTATCCATTGATAGATCTAGTTAATTCTTTTATAATGTGAAAAACAGCAAACAGAATTTGTTTTACCAAAGATCTTCGAAAAACTAATAATAAAAATTATTCATTCGCACTACTCGAATTGTCTATATACTCTGGTGAAGGCTATTTCGTGGTAAGAGGGCAATCCTTAAGCTGCGTTCATGTGTCGAGGACAAGAGAAGTTTAGTCATTGCTTTTCTTTTATTTATTCTGTATGTATGTATGAGCGCGTAAGCAAGCTCGATGACTGGCTGTCTATAGATTAGTTTGACTTGTCACCTTCACCACTCGGTTGTGTAGCCTAGTGCTGGCTGTGTACAGACTGATCAGAAGATCTCCGAGATGTCTGACCGATGCCTGATCATCGACGACTCAGGTGAACTGCTCGACTCTGGCACCGACAGTCGAATGAACTTCCACTTCAACATCCTGCTCGACTGCATCAGCGACTGGCGCGCACGCACCAAGCCAACCAACACCGGCGTCAGCCTCGGGGGTACGACTCCAACTTGTTTGGCACTAAAATGGCCCTAGTGTGCTGCTGTGCCGTTAAACAACAATCAAACAAACAAACGACTCCAGTCTACTGAATTATTTAAATAAATAACTGAACTCCATGTTTTCACGCGGTCAGACGTTTTAGGTCAGACGTTTTGCGCCCTAATGATGACTGCTGAAGCTGGTCGGATGCCCTTCCTGACGCCAACCAAATACAAATAATTTTCTGGCAAATAATAATATTAGTGATTGATTCAGGGAATTCTCAATTATGACAGGAATGGTAGCTGTATTGTGATATTAATATGGTTTGAAGCCAGTTTCTAATTTGTGGCTAGTTCGTATCGAGGATGATGGGTGTGGATTGTCATGCGTTTGATTGGAGAAATTTTGTTTTGGTTTTACTGCTGGATGCGTTTTCTGACGCCTACGAGGATAACGAATTGTCCTGGAACGATGCTTATCTGTTAGCGACACCTGTGTTATGTGAAAATTAGACAGCCTTGCTGAAACTTGAAAGGCCTGTCGTAGTTGCATAGTTTTGTAGTTGCTTAAGATGGGACTGAACCCCCTAACATGATGTTTGTCACGCCCATTACTTAACCATTACAACAAGGCTGCTATAATACTGTTGTTGAGTTGATCAATGCCTGTGGTGAATAATTGATTAATTGATTTGGTGTTTTTGCATCAATTATGCTCTGCTGCTTTTAAAATTTCGTTGCTTGAACTGCAACACACACGTGTGTGTTGTGAGCAACACGCGTGATATGTGAGAAAATTTGTTTTAAAATAAAAAAAATTAAACGCGTTGTGAATTTTGTGGCCAGTGCTGTAGCGGTGAGAAATGTTGTTTCAGATAAAATAATGGAGATGCACGCGCTTTTTCTGGAAGAAACGCAGTTCATCTTTTCACCGGTATCAAATTGAATATAATTCTAAATACGAGTTGTCTAAAAATATTATATAAATTAATCTACTATAGCTATAGTTTAGGTTCTTTACTTGACTACAGTGTATGTTGCATTGCTCTGGTGAATAAATTTGACTCGTCATGTTGGCGTGCTGCTTTCCTTGTTGCAAAAGGTTATTTTTCTCGTATTCCGCATCATCCACACGAAGCAGTTTGTTGTGGCCAGTAGGAGGAGAGCGTACTCCACTCGCACATGTCGCGCGTGGAGCGATGATTATTATTAACAGACTGTTAATAATAATAGTAATAATGAGTTCAGAGTCTGTTTCTGCGGCCAGTGACGTCATTGGGTACTTCCCTTCGCCGTACGCAAGCATAAGTTTATAATTGGTGGAAACCCAAGACGAAGGGTTAGGAGTGTAGAGTCGGTTCTTAAATGTGTCCATCAGGAGAATAAGAAGATTTCTGATCGGAAACATATGTTGTGGACAGGAGGAGGAGCGCTTGCTCCACCTACATATGTCTCACATGGAGCACGCGTGTGGCGCCGCACTCGATCAGCTCTCCGTCACAGAATGGGACCAGAACGAGGCGATGACGCAGTTCGGCGGCCCGGTCTGCTTCCTGCCCCATGGCTACGGCGTGCTGATGACGGAACTGGCGCGCGACGTCGATGTCAGGCTCAACACCCAGGCATGTATCGCGCTGCATATCATGCGTATAGATATCATGCGTATTATTGCTTATTCATATTGTTGTTTGTTCTTATTGCTATAGATTCTTGTTATTTTTATTCTTTTAAATATGTAATTTATTCGTTGTAAAAAATTTTAGTTTTATGTACGGTATTAAAAAAAATAAATTGTATGTCGTACTTATTATTATTTTGAAGTTTTGTATTATGTATTTTTTATTTTGGAGTACGCCGCTGACAATAAGTAGTCATACGACGACGACGTGTTATGTTTAGCTGGTGTCGGTGGACTACACCGTGGATAATAAGTAGTGATTAGACTTCAGGTTGTTTCGGTTGACTACACCCATGATAAAAATTGCGATTCAACTACGTGTCTCCAGGTTTCTTCGGTGTACTACACCGCCAACAATAAATAGCTATCAGACGACGCGCGATGTTCAGGTGGTGTCGGTGGATTATACGGGCGACAGAGTGAAGGTCGTCACATTCGGCGAGACCGAGCTCTGCGCCGACCATGTCCTCGTCACCGTCCCGCTGCTGATCCTGCGTCGTGACGTCATCAAGTTCCGCCCCCCCCTTGGCCCCTCGCGCCTCGCAGCGCTCGGGTCCGTTGGGGCCGGGGTCATCGAGAAGGTCGCACTCAGGTTCGACCGGTGCTTCTGGAGAAAGAAGACTGGGGGCGCGGATGTGTTTGGTCGGATCCCGCTGTCGGCGGAGGATCGGGGACTGTTTGCTATCTTCTATGATCTGAAGGAATCCGGGGACGACGCGGTACAGACATTGGCTGCATTTGAAAACTTTGTGTCGCGTAGTAGATTATTGATTGTATTTATAGTTATGTGATATTTTGATGTTTTCTGATAAGTGTCTTTACTATGTTGTACTTAATAAATGTTAGAAATTAATTTGATGACAAAGATAAAATTAATGCCCAAAACACCCAAATAAAAAATTAGTATTTTGATTGGCATCAGGAAGGGTGCCCCCAGCTGTAAAAACTCAGCCCAGCTTCAGCTGCAGTCCTCATCAGGGCGCAAAACGTCTAAACCTGCGTGAAAGCATGGATATTAACAGATTAGACGACAAAAGAAGGTGCAGTTCGGCTGCAACCTTATCTTAATAATCATCATTTTTGACGTCCATTCTAATGCGCTACAGGCAAGCCTGTAACGCCGTGTCCATGTTAACGCAGGTTAGACGTTTATATTGGAGCTGGCTTTTGCGGCCGAATGCCCTTCCTGTCGCTAACCAGAATAATAAATTACTCTGGACGATGATTATCAGCTAGCGACACTTGTGCGTTTAACAGCCTTACTGAAGGGCTTGTAACGCCATGGTTTTATATTTGCCGGCGTCGAGACTCGAACCCAGGTCCTCTGGACTTGAAGTCCAACGCCTTAGCCACTACACCACAGCGCCTCACTGTGGTGTAGTGGTTGTTATTTGGTAGTGGTCATTATTTGGCGGCAATCTTATGTCGCCGAATAATGTCACTTTCCCTCAATGGTGCACGAAGTGACTCGAAACCTTTAGAGCGGCCAGTATTCGAACCGATACGCTGTCAAACCCGTAATCCGAGCTCCGTCTGCGACTTGGGCCACTCGGCCACAACACGTCGTTGTTTTATATATGTGTCTTTATTTTGTCACGAGGACAGCACAAATAACGACCATAAATAAGGGTGCGCAAAACACAACTGTGCTGGCAAAATACACAGACAGATAATTATGCAATAAAAATATTTAGCCAATAGGTAATACACCTAAATATTGGCATCAATACAAAATTGTTGTTGAATAACATCTCGATATAGAAGTTTGAAATTAGTGTACTCTGACAAAGTTTCACGAAAACATCGTGAAAATAATTCTTGCATATCATTCAAGGATTATTACAACAAAAATTATGCAGCACAGCGAGTTTTCTGATGTTTCTAGTATTGGGTAAAACATCATTGCTTGCATCGAATATTGATGAGAGAGAGGCTTATAGTTATGCTAAGTAAATTTACTCTTTGTCCAGCAGAGGCCAGGCGCTGACGCAGGTGGTGGGACGTTGGTGTCCTTCCTCACCGGTCGATCCGCTCGCATCATCAGGGAGAAATCTGACAAGGAGATCGTCACCATCTGCGTCGACAAGCTGAGAAAAATGTTCCCTGAAGAGGTGAGCTCTGATAACTTAACAAATTCTGAATGGCTTCTGGTTTACAATGCTTCAGTATATCCAGCCAATCTAATGAGGTGAGGTTGATGAGCAAAAGTGAAACAGTGCGATTAGCCTGATACGCAGGGTTAAGTTTAGCACACGTAGTAGGCCTACGCCTAAAATAAAGTTTTTTATAAATTGTACGCCTAATACGAAACGGGTAGGCTTGAAACGGGCAGGCGTAATGCGTAAAATCGACTCTGATGGCGTATGCCTTCGCACTTTTAAAAGGCTGAGCAGTTGCATTATGCCTGTTTTAGAAAGAACAGGCGTAGCGCAATGCGTGAGAAACTTCACTCTGCTGATAAGGCAGTCAGACGATGCTTTTGAAAAGCAAGATTTGTTTTTGGACGAACTTTTTTTTTAAAGGTCACTTTTCGCTTTTTTCATATGGCGGGGCAGACCTTTCATCTGGAGGGACAGCTGCCCTCCCGGTAGTTGTGTCACTGCTAGCACCGTCACTGACTGTTGTGCGTAGCAGGTTGAAGAGCCGCACGGCTGCCTGATGACCAACTGGCAGGACTGCAGCCTTGTAGTGCATAGGACGTTGAAGAGCCGTGCTGCTGCCTGGTGTGTTAACTAAATTTTGTGCATAGGATGTCGAAGAGCCGCGCGGCTGCCTGGTCACTCGCTGGCAGGACGACCCATACGCGGGCATGGCCTACAGCTACATGGCACTCGGCTGCACGGGAGCCGCATACGACCAGCTGGCCACTTCCATCGATGACAAAGTCTTTTTCGCCGGCGAGGCAAGTTATTCGGCACACTAATATCTTGACACGCCAATGGATTGAACTATGAGTTGTGAGTTAGCCATTAAGGTCTGACAGGCATGATATCCTTGATTTGCTGCAGGGATTGATGAACATTTACTGGGATTAAATTACCATAATGTACATGGTGATTCAGGAAAACGGAAACCAGTAGAATGATGATTATTACTCAGCCAATTGCCAATCGATTTACATTAAACTTCTAAACGTCGTTCGCCTATGGTATTGTACCGCTGCTCGTTAAATATTTATCTTGATTTTCTTACAATTCGCTTTTGGTCATAACAACGCACAGTGGATGAGTGGAAAAATCTGGACCAGTGCATCAAAATGACGCGTAAGTCAAACAATGGTGTGGCCGTCTTCGTGCGTGTGTTGATGGTGGCTTTGTGCTAAAGGTGGACAGTTTGAACACAAACTATGAATTCACTATAATCGCAAATCTCTCCGGTATTATCATTTCAAGTTTCATGTAAATCGATTGGCAATTTCGTGATTTATTATGATCATTCTACTGGTTCTCGTTTTCCTGAATCACTGTGGGATTCAGGAAACTAACCTGCTGATTTTTAACGGATTCGGTCATACGTTAGTTTGGGTATTCTGTAACTTCTCTTGACTGATTTTCTTTTATCTTACTGTATTTCATTTTAATTTGTCAGTTTTTACATAGGCTTTTGCATAGGCTTTTACATGGGCTTCTACATAGGTTTTTGCATTGGGTTTTACATAGGTTTTTACTTTTAGGCTAACATGGTTGACTGGTGGTGTGTAATATATTCGTACATGTATAACATAGTGCATACAATTATAATAGAATGTCGTGACTGCAAAATGCTTCTGACATAATATATTTGACTGAAATAGATCACAGGTAATTTTAAAATTCATCCTATAATTTGGTAGCGAATATTTTCTGTGACTTGGTAAAGGAGACCTGATCTCTGGACTCCCTGTCCAAGCCTTAACCACTGCACCACAGCGCCTCGCTGTGTTTCTTTGGTTACACGTTGATAATAGTTGTTTGTGACTGGTTTCAGGCGACGAACAGGGCACACCCTCAGAGTGTTACAGGGGCGTATCTGAGCGGCCTGAGGGAGGCACGACGCATTGTAGCCCTGCAGGAGGAAAGGATGAACGCTGCTGCTGGCCTGAGCTAGCACTGTAGCGCGTCTAGCATGACTTAAGCTAGCGCTGTAGCGCGTCTAGCGTGACATAGCTAGCTCTCTGGCGGCTCTAGCATATCTTGGCTAACGCTGTGGCGCGTCAAGCATGACTTACAGAGTGAGTAAAAAAAAAATAACCCCCTAGCGATATCGCGATAACTCAGTCAAAAATTTATATTCTTGTTTCATATTTGCAAGGATT
>JAQIWG010000518.1:0-32906 GCA_034695025.1 Chamaedrilus cognettii
GCTGGTTTTTCCAACACGGATTAAATGGTGGTTCAGGATTTAGCCTATGCAAAATGCTGGGTTAAATCCTGAACCACTATTTAATCCGTGTTGGAAAAACCAGCCCTAAGCTTATAATGAAAATTGATGCCTTGGTTAGTGTCCTGTTGTCTTTTTATTTTATGTGCATCTTTTTATCTTTATTTTATTATCTTTAATCCATATATTTATCCTTCATTTTTCATCATCTATCTTTTGTCTTTATTCTTTATCTTTGAGAGCGGTAGAAATCCCTCACCCCACCACCCCCTCATAAAACTAACTAAAATTTAAAAAAAAAACTTTCGTTACAATTAGGAGTAAGTACTATGCAAAAGTGGATAAGGGACAGACCTTACAGGCTCCTTCATACGCGCCCACCTCCACCCCGAGCAGAAAGACCCTCTCGTCCCTCTGTAGCTCCTCGTCCAGCGCAGAGTTGAGCGCGTCTCGCACCGTCATCTGACTCCGCGACAAACAAAACGAACTCTAAATTATTTAATTGGATACGAATATTGTCTAGCACTATGATCTGACGACGGTAGCACTGTTTTGTAGCCTATTGCTGCTTTTTGCTCATTTATATCATAGCTTATTGTATTTCTTGTCTGGCCTATCATAGATTCGGTGAACATATTTAATATTTTAAGCAATTAATTCCTAGATACGATGCATGTATAGTTAATCTTATCACATTGCATGTCCAAGATTATTTGAGTGCCTTCTCTATTCTTTTTTTATCCGCGCAATTTTGATGCTTTTTACTGCAGTCGCTGCGAATAAAATTCTATAATCATTGGCTGACTTCTATGGATTGATTTCTCCGTCACGGATTTAATGGTGGTTCAGGATTTAACCCACCTTTTTGCATAAGCTAAATCCTGGACCATCATTAAATCGGATTTAATGGTGGTTCAGGATTTAACCCACCTTTTTGCATAGGCTAAATCCTGAACCACCATTAGATCCGTGTTGGAGAAACCAGCTCTAAGACTTTTGACTTGCGTTAGTGCCTGTCGTGCCGTAGTATACAACATATGTATAATTTTTACAAGCACAATAGGTAGCTGATACACAGAGAAGACTATATAGTTGTAGGTCTGCTACACAACTTGAAACACAATCTATGTAATGCGCTAACTATGCCCTAGGACTACCCCAAGCACTGAAGTTTTTTTAAATATAGGTTTTAAGATTTCAGAAGTTTGCTGGATTGCAATTTTCTAACTGCTGAGTTTTTACATTTTAGTGTCCTGTCTCTCATTGGTAGGCTACTTCAAATGTCGGTATTCGAATTTTAGTTACGGACAGGTATTTTTTGCACACTCTGTAGTGGTGTAAATAACCTTGGTTTATTTTGCAGGTCTTAATTGTTTGCTTGTGTCATTTATTAACTTTGATTATGTAGCTATGTAATTGACAAATCCCCTCTCATGCAATAGATGATACTTTGGTTGTTCTTCACAATTACATGTACGACTACTTAGACTATCCTGCACAAATCCTAGTGTTATATCCATCATCTCTCACACAACAGGTTCTTGACATTCAAAATCTGTATTGAACAGTAGGCTGTACTTTTCAGTGAGTTTCTAAATGCGCCAATTGGGCATCAACTATCAAGACATACGCTTACGACATACCCGTTTCGCCAGAAGTGTTGAGCATGCAGCGTGCTGGGTCGCTACCTTTCCTAACCCCGACACAGCCGCCCGTATGTACGACATCGCGGTATAAATGAATATTATTGTGTAATATTCTCTGTTTTATAAACAAGCGGCGCCGCAGCCGTAGGCTGGTCAAACCTATATGAAAGTGTAAGGTGTCAATTGTGATTATTCTGTGAATATCCCACCAGTGAGGCTACTGTAACAGGTGCAAAGAATGTTGTTTCGATTCAACGAACGTTGCATGCATGCATGCGTCAAGCAAAAATGTCAAGCAAAAATACACGTAGGTTCCGCATCGCTCCTCAGTATATTTATGGCCTTCGTTTTTTACAGGGTCACCGTTTGTTCGTAATATGTGTGTTGGTGCTCAAACGTTTCACTAAATCACGTAGGGGCCTCTTTTGACACGAAATTTAGCACACGCTGCCCGGCATCCCGGGGACGCCGTATCGGCTCGTCGACAGCCGTAAATGTGACTTTAATCGGTTTGTCGTCCAAAATCTGGTTGCAAGGCGTGATCTACTTTCTGAACCGAAAAATTGGGGAGGGGGGGGTGTGTTGATTGGAACAGTTGACGCAACTTGAGGGACGGTTCGAGGCATAGCGGACCACACTTTTTTGTTCGTTTCCGGCTATTGCCCCTCTCTGTGAAAAAGATGAGCCCAACGACTGCCCTGCGAAGACCTACAGTAACTGTAAAACATGTCAATTTTGCCCCATATTATTTGGCGTTTTTGGGTCTGAAAACATTTGCTGCACTTAATTTTCGCGGTTTTGAGGACTGCAAGATATTTTACATAGATTTTGCAGCTCTATTTTGGCGCATGTAATTTTTTCGCGAGTTTCGTCGCTTAGCCAAAATTAGACTACATGCACGCGAAAATGTAAGGTTTAGCAGTATTTATATATAGAACTTTATTCGCCACAAAGGCTGCAGTAGAAAACATAGTGTATAACCATACCACAGTGTACAGAATTCGTGACATTTCAGACTAAAAGTGCATTATTAAAGAGATTAGAAAATTAGACTTATAGGTCAGGATGCGAGTCTCCGGGAATGCGCCAGAGATCCGTAAGAAAAAAATAGAAAAATAAAGGTACCGGGCCGAAACAATACGGCGTTCGCCTATCGACGCGCGTCGTAAAAAAGCAAACTAATTGTGCCAGGCTACCGAACAGTGCTGACCTCGGCAGATAAAACGCTAAACAATGTTCTTATCAAATGACTCGGACTAAATGGTAACAAATTGACAAATTTAGTCTTGCGAAAGCTAGCTAAATGCTCAACGGTAGTATATCCTGTATAAAATTGACAATCCGCAATTATAGTTGCATCGAAACTTTCAGAAATCTTCGTAAAGACACGACTCCACCTGTCTTCATGCGCCTATAAATTATTTACAGGCTCACCGAGCGCGCATGATCTCATTCTGCGCGTTCGCTAGAGTTCGTCAATAGAGTGGCCGAGAGGATTACATGACCTAACCAGCCTTCTTTGATGGAGGGTAGGCCTACGCGGCTCTCCTGTCCGACTCATCCAAACTTTTCAGCTTTCAAGCAATGGCCTCACTAATGACACGAATCATTGTATCGAAGAAGGCGATAGCAAAAAGAAAGTTTCAAAGCTCGGTTTATTTTAAGGGTTTCGTCAAATAATTGACGCATCCGATGAAGAGGCCAACAGTTAGCAACGTGTGAACAGCAGTGCGTTTGTTATCAATAACACTCTTCGATCAGTGGAGTTCCAAGCTACAACAGTTCAGATCTAACCTCTTGTCAATATATTATTAATATTGGTATTCACCATGGCGAGTTAACCTCGAGTTGGCTCAATCGGCGGATTGAGTGACGTCACGCTAGGCATAGAAGATTGACAATGGTCACGCTCAACTCGCGGATTGACCAACTCGAGGTTAACTCGCAATGGTGGGTACGGATATAAGAGTCCTTCACATGTACAAATTTGGCCTACCGACGCGTTTTGAATTTAAAGAAAAAACCTACCATAGGATTCTGGACAGATGCGCAGCGCTCATTGAGTTAGTATATAATCACGTAGCGCTGTGGAATTACAACGTCATGGACTTGCCATAGCCCTATAGCAAATAGGCCTATGTATAGGGAAGGGAAGCAAAAGCGAAGAACAACAGCAGAGCGTGCCTCTAAATAAAATCACTGAAGTAAATTTGAGTCAATGGAAGGATGCGCTAAAGAATGCGCCGATTCAACCCATTTATAAACCGATACGTTACCTCATTGCTACATCTCGAGTCATTTTAAATCAAGCTGGCCGGTAGACATTTAGCACAAAAAATGTTCAAATTTATTCTTTTTCAGTCGCAAACTTTCTTATTAAAGAATTTCTAAGAGAATAATTAGTAGAAGTTGGCACTGACTGACTGAAACACTAGCAACTAGGAAAAGTTCCAGCTGTATAATAACAAATGTCTAAATTTCGAAAAATTGGATAATGAAGAAACAACTTTAACATTGCAAAATAATTCACTTTTATAACAGTGACGATGCACTTTCACGCAGAATCCATTTCCAGTTCGGTTCCCTTACTATAATAATAATAGTAATTATCATGATAGCAGTATGATCAGTTAAAACAAGATAGAACAAAACTCTAGCAGTAGGTTCGGCTACACAGATATGGCTTTTCACATGTGCGAATATGTACTACCACAATAGCGCATCCTATAATCTCTAGCCTATAATCTCCATGTTTAAAAGTAGACTATGCTCCAAAAAGTAGACTATGCTCCAAAAAATGAATCAGATTATTTACAGAACTATGCCAGCGCACGGACATTCAAACCCACCGCGTATCGCGCATCCAAATTCACAAATATCGCGTCGCTAAAAACCAGTAAAACAAATGCAGAAACGATGGATTTTGACATTCTAACAAATACAGGGCTAGACTATACCAGACTATACTACTGAAAATCACTAAGAAGCTACCAAGTTGCTTAGCCAATTCATAACTGGTTGCGGAAGCAGATAAATTCTGAATGCTCAATACGCTAGGCGATATCGGCTTTCAAGCGAATGAAGCAGAACTCCTGGCGATTACCGCTAGAACGATAGCAAAAAATCTATGTAGTAAGATAAACCATCTAACTTCTAGTCATCACCAGCTCTCACATTAAGTTATGTACTGCCGCACTTCTAAACAGCTAATCATAATATATCCACTTGCTAGGTACCACCTCCCTGCGGACTATCATAAAAATAGCAGAGTTCTGCAGCCCAGGGTGCTCATTCACGTAGGTATCTTAAGACAATCTTAGTCGTCAGATTGTCTTAAGAGAATCTTTGGCAAATCTTATCTTTTTTATTGGAAACTCCGCACGGTCGCGCGCAAAGCGAATGATGACGTCACGGCGGTCGGCGATTGGATTTTATTTGTCTTAAATTTCAGTTAGGATAAGATTTCAGAAAATCTTAAGAAATGTATGTAAATGAGGCCCCAGAGCTTCTCAGATGAGTCGTAAAAGGCAACTAAACAAGAGTAAGCAGTTCTTTGCTTGGCCTTGAGGTATTGAACCGGCCTGTACTAGGATTCGTTGCTACACAAGGTCCTTAAACTCCCTAAATTTGCTAGCTATTGATCTAGAATCACTTGAAGCTCAGCCACAGCCGCCACGTACAATTTTCAAATCACTTGGAAACGGCATAACATAACCTTGTTGCACACTAACGAAACGAGGAAAGATTCTATTTCTAAATCAATGCAGAGATTCAGAATGTGCTCAAATAATACAGCTGCACAAATGCTCGTGTTCTGTTTTATACACCAACTCTCTGAAACACATTGATGCGCAAAAAAGAGCTAAGTAGACAAGGTCTAGAGACTCAATAGTTGCTTCTATTTCATTTATTAGAGCTTGTGCTCGAGTCCAGCCACCTGAAACAGTTATCGACACTACAACCAATCAAATCAGCCGTTTGAAACACTTATCAACACTACAACCAATCAAATCGGTAACTTTGGCGCACAGAGTCAAACTTAGATTACAAGGCCCACAAAACCAAACTCTTATTCTAACATGTTCCAAACCAAGCGTCGATATTTCCTACCAATGATCTTACAACGAAACTCAAATGAAATTCTCATTCTCGCTGGCAATTCCCCAGTCAGCACTGCTAAATCACACATAGCCCTCCATGAGGGACATTGTTTCTCTTCAAATTGACAACCACTGTTCCTAGATTCACACGGCAGCTCTGAGACTCGCGCCATCGCATCAAGTGTTTCGGCCGGACTGCCTGACTTTGAAAAAACGAAGAAATCCCTCAACTCTCGCTCAGTGTCTAGGTAGCCTGGGCATAGAAGAGTTCTGGGACACCCCTTTCCCCCCCAGAATGTAGGCATTGACCCCCAGGACGTGGAAGAGTTCTAGGACCCCCCTTTCCCCCCCAGTGTCTATGCCTTGGCGGACTGTGTGCTGGAGATATTGAGGACGCGCTTGACCGACTCTGTGACGTTGAAGGTCTGAGGCAGCGCGTTCTGCTCGAGTAGACGCGCGTAGGGCATGGGCACATCCGCACCCGTCACGCGCACTATCGGCGCGTCTAGGTAGTTGAATGCAGGACCTGCGGCAGCAGCATCAGCAGCAAAAACGTGAGTAGACAAAAAGTGTGCGCTGCTGCAATATTCACTGCAAAACATGCAATGTTGCCTGCAGTTTATTTTTTCTTCCTCTTAGAAATTTTCTGCACACTTAATTTTTGCGATTTTGGGAGCCAGCCAGTATTAGCTTCTGCCGCTTTTCATTCGCTCAAGTAATTTTCATGTGGTTCACCGATTCGCAAAATTGAAAAAAATTATCTGCGAAATTTCAAGTCTTATAGTATATACATTTGTTCCTTCATTTGTATCACTTCAAAACAACAGCACATAATGTTCAATGCTACACAGATAATCATCCATTTTTATCTTAAAAGAAGAAGAAAGGAAGAAACAATAAGTTGCAGTGATGCGTACTCTCAATGACGCACATGCAGATACCTAATGAAACAAATCTGTCAAGTAAAAAAAAAGAAAAAAAAAGAAACAATAAACGCAGTGATGCGTACTCTCGATGATGCGTGCGCAGATCTCCGCCCCCACGCCAAACTGTGGCCACCCCCCCTCGACAGTGACGAGGTGGTTCGTCTTCATGACAGACTTCATAATGGCCTCGTCGTCCATGGGGCGAATGGAGCGAAGGTTGATCACTTCACAGTCCACCCCCGATGCCTCGAGCTCTTTGGCTGCCTCCAGGCAGAGACCCACCACCTTGGAGTGGGCAACCAGGGTCACGTGCTTCCCTGCACACATATTACAGATGGGATTATTCTTAGTTTAAAAAATGAAGAATAACCTAATTTTTAAAATTAGCAAACTCATTTTTATTTTTTGGGTAGTTTATGCAACGTGTATACTGTGTAGCAAGCACAGTCCAGAGCTCCCTGGCCAGTCGTAAAAATGCGATCAAAGAAGGGGGAGTAGTTCTATGCCGGCTCTCTTGCACAGAACCGAACAACGGGGAGCTCTGGGCTGCAATCCAATTCTTTATTCCCCGATCTGCAGGCGGCAAGATGACAGAGTAGCAAGATGGCGGATTGGTGTGGTCAATGTTAAATGGGAAATCCAGTTCTCTTCTGAGGCTTCTTTGCAACTTGTGCATCTAATTTGAAATAAAAGTTTGTAGCATTACGCGTCAAAATTGACTTTCGTGGCGGACAGGCCTACGTGATATTTTAAAGCCTAAGAATAGCACTACGCCTGTTTTATAGATTCAAAAGAAACAATAAAAACACAACTCCTATTCTACCAGGGATAACTGAATTCTGAACAAGCAAGCCTAGAAGTGGTAAGATAAGAAATGTGCGACGACGTACCCTGACGCTCAATCTTTGCCTTGCCGATGGGGATGAGGAAGTCTGGTGACAGAGCCTCATCCGACACCTCAAAGGCCGTCCCGTACATGAGCTCGTTCTCCAGGAACACCACTGCACAAAGCAGCATAGCGTCATCATTGAAACTCAACTGCAAACTTAACCCTTTGAGGTTGTCCCATACGTGAGCACTTCTGCTAGGAACACTACTGTACAAAGCACAGCAACATGAGACCTTAACCATGAAACCGCCACTCTAACCGTAACATCAAGACGCCCGGGTATTAGTGAATGAGAAACGAGTGGACGGGTGAGTGATTTAGTTTTTTGTAGTTTACACACGGTCTGTATGTATCAAAGACAATAAACAGTCCGGTTCTGTGCAAGAGAGCCAACAAAGCACCGCTGCCCTTTCTTTAGCCGCCTTTTACGACACGCCCGGGTGCTCTGGGCTGCACGCCAATTCTCTGTTCCCCGGCCTGCAGGGAATGAGTGAGTGAATGAGATAGCGAGCGCGTCACGCAGACCAGGGTCGTTGTCCCTGATGGCAGCCTTGAGCAGCCCCCGACAGTCCTCGGACGAGTAGGGAGAGAGGACCTTCAGCCCCGGACAGGACCCGTACCATGCCGCGAAGCACTGCGAGTGCTGCGCAGCAACTCCCTGAGCAGCGCCGTTCGGCCCTCGGAACACGATCGGAACGTTGCACTACAAGTCACAACAGATAGCAGCTGCTAGCTTGGATACACTAAACCCAGTAATGAGGCAATAAAGTAGGCCATTTAGGATCTACAGGTCTAAGACTTATTTATAGGATACATTTTGAACACAAACTATGATGCTTCTAAAGTCAATTTTGCTTGCATTATATTCCGTTATTTCCATACGATATAGTTATACACATTTCATTTAAATTTTATTGTCCTCTACTTTCAAGTAAGGATTACGTATTATGTATTCTGCGCGTCGTATTACATTTTAGCTTCGAAATCTATTTTAGAGCGCCATAGCAATGTACCGCTACACTGGGTGCGACAGAGGATGATTGGTGTTGACCGCGCCTGCCAGAATAAGACCAAAACAGGAAAGGAAAAACTCACGTGTCCCGCAGACATATAGAGGGTCTTCGCGGCCGAGTTGATCACCTGTGCAAAGCCAAATAAACAACTCACCTGATGTGCACTCATGCCCGATAACAAATCATTTCAACCAGTCCACACACTAAGGCCAGGTTTTTCCATCTAGTGTTAAAATTTTAATCCGAGATCTATTCTGCATAAACCAATCACGTGGCGCTAAATTAACCATAGATCAAGCTTTCAGCGCGCTCATTGGGTGTGATGACGTCATGATCTCGGATTTAATTTTAACACTTGATGGAGAAACTCAGCCTAAGGGCGGCTGTTCAAAAAAGTGTAATCTGCTTCTGCTCAAAAATGACGACACGACCCAGATCGAGTAAACTGGATGTTAGATCTATTTTCAATCCGCTAGGATTCACGGTTCTAATTTAGATCAGAGATCATTCAAATGATGCTCAATTGAACAACTAGAGCTAATACCCAGTCCCACCAATGCGTGCTAAAATCCAAATAAAGATTGAACTATATACTGACCAATCAACTGGCTCGAACCATCACTGTAACAAGATCCAACCGTGGTTCGTGATTGGTCAGTATATGGGTCAATCTTATTCCAACTCGCCTTCACGTTGTTCAGTACACAATATGCCGATAAATAACTCTCCATTATAAATCAAGCTACTATAGCTAATGCATGGATGATCAAATGCAAAATACACAGAGTTCAATTAATTCCAAATTCAATATTTAACAAAAATCTCAACCCAAATCCAAACAAAGATGGTTCTTCTCCTCTGCCTAGCTGAAGAAACGAGCAGTTCACGACACAGTTCAGTAAAATGATCCAGCAGTGATAAAACAAGAAAAAAGAACTAGCTCACGTGATCGATGGCTTGCATCGAGAAGTTGAAGGTCATAAACTCACAGATTGGCCTCAGGCCCCCCTGAAACAAAGATCAGGGAATAAGTCCAACGTATCAATGTGTTTACTCAACTTATATTACATGTTGTAGATCTACATATCCCATTCGAATCGTCATTCGGCAGCAAAAAGCGATGATACATCAACAATGTATATAACAGCAAATTCTATCTAAAATTCAAAGTTCGAGCAAGAAAATAGCATACAACACGCAACATTCGACTCCAAAATAGGAACGAAAAAAGGATGTAAATTGTAGACTTGATGCATTTTAGCACTCCGCAAAGTCCGCCAACCCAGTTCGCAAAAAAAATCAGTAAACCAGCTGGCTTAATCTCGTTAGATTGTTCCAACACAAGTAGCAAGCTGTTTGTGCTCACAAAGGCGGCGCCCACGGCTATTCCGGCGAAACCCATCTACAACAAGCAAGCAAGCAGTTAAATCATCAATGTTCACAGCCCGTCATAAAGTTATCAATCTCTAGGCAGTAAATACAACAATGTGTAGTCATGAACATAACCTTTGATGCTTGAGTGTCCACAGGACAGCATCAAACACTTCAGATATGATTGCCAGTTATATAACTTCTTCAAAAGACCATACACATAACAGGAACGCTAACTTCATAAGCCATCAACCATCGTCCAAGTACCCATCACCGCTAGATTACTAATCATAAAGCTACTAACAGCCTTTTTGGACGTCTAATCGGTTAATGTCTATGTTTTCACACAGGTTTAGACGTTTTGCGCCCTGATGAGGACTGCTCGAGCTGGGTTTTTACGACCGGATGCCCTTCCAGACGCCAACCAAATAAATAATTATCTGGCACGAGATTAGCAGCAAATCTCTGAATGTTTACATTAAAAGCTATCGTATGGATTACAAGGGCCCGTTGTTCAATCGAATGTTATTTGAATGATCACAGATCAAAATTAGATCCGCAAATAATATTGAGTTGAAATAAGATTCAAGATCAAATTTACTGATCGAAATTGGTTCGTGATGTCATCTTTGTTCTTAGACAATATAAAATCAAATAAGACTCGATTGAACAGGGCCTAAATGGTAAAGTCTGCAGGATGGGCTTCAATCTACGCCCAATAGTCAGACCTCAGTGATGGGAGTGTCGATGATGCGCTTGTCCCCATACTTTTTCCACAAGCCCTTGCTGATCTAAAACAACGGACACTGTACCATGCTGATCCAAAACAACACAAAACGACGTTGAACTGGAAATCTATGCAACATCAAGTTGAAGGCAGCATCAAGTTGAAGGCAGCATCAAGTTAAAGGCAGCATCAAGTTGGAAGGCAGCATCGAGTTGAAGGCAGCATCAAGTTGAAGGCAGCATCGAGTTAAAGGCAGCATCAAGTTGAAGAGAGCATTATGTTGAAGATAGCATTATGTTGAAGATAGCATTATGTTGAATATAGCATTATGTTGAAGATAGCATTATGTTGAAGATAGCATTATGTTGAAGATAGCATTATGTTGAAGATAGCATTATGTTTAAGACAGCATCCAGTTAACAAATCTTCTCAAAAAGTGAATAAAGTGTCCATAAAAAGTTAGTGAACCGTATTAATTTTTTTTAAATCATTCTAGTTAACCAATCGTCCGGTAATCCTACAGGGCATTACCGTAAAGCAATTACTGAAATTATTACTACATTATATCGAATTTATCGCAAATAAAACTACAGCCATTCCACACACGCGCAGCAGCCAATGAGAGAGGGCGCTCTGACCTTGTAGGCCCCGTCATATTGCGCCACCTCTTCCCCGAGCAGAAAGACCCTCTCGTCCCTCTGTAGCTCCTCGTCCAGCGCAGAGTTGAGCGCATCTCGCACCGTCATCTGACGCCCGCGACAAACAAAACTAACTCTAAATTATTTCATTTGATAAGAACAATGTACATGTACTAGCGTTTTATCTGACGCCGCGACGGACAAAGCTAACTTTAAACTCTCTTGTCCCACTCACACATACAACTCTGTGTTTGCGATAGAGTTCTGCAGACACGGCAGTTACCTGGCATTGAAAGTATTCGTCCCGATCTCTTCCTCTCTTTCTATTTTTTCTCTCACTTGTACTTTCCTCTCATGTCTTTACACACTGCACATATTGAACGCGGATTGTCTAACCCCTAAAATTTCCGCCATACCGCCAGTTAATATGCGCTTCACTTCCCACTATAAATGCAACAAATGAATTGTTCCAATATTTCATATCAGATGTTATTTATTGATGGGTATACAACACAATATTCATGCAATATTTGGAAACATTTCATTGAATACAAAATACAACAACAATATCCATATACTACAATCTGATATAACGAACAAGAAAGTCTCAGGTCAAATAAAATAGCATTAGACAGTTTAATAAAGACAGGTTATCCACCAACCTGCTTGGCAGAGAGGGCCTGGCCTGCACTGAAGGCACGACGACAAACGCGGCCATTTTTCAACAGCCCCGCCCCCTGCACACATACAAATCGACACAAATTAACAATGATCAAGGATAATCACTCTACCGTAACTTACCATTTAATCATTCAAATCATTCAAATCACTCAGACACTTAGCCTCCTAATGCCTAAGGCCTTCTAAAAGGAATAATTTTTAACACGGTCTGATAAATTCCTCTTTACATTCTCCTCTTAAGATCCAGGCTAAAAACAGACATCGCAAGTACGGAGACAACTAACCCATTCTTTTCAATTGCACTCTGTATGGGGTTGAAAGTATTTAATAACTTTGATGGGTTATACGTTCAGTATGATACACATGTGCATTGTGCGATTGTGCATAGAAATTTAGCTTGCATTATTATTATTAATATTATCATTAGTTAATATTATTAAAATTACTCATTAATTAATTATTTATTAACAATTAATTATTTATTTATTAAAAATCAATTAATTATTATTCGATTTTAATGTTAATTATAATTATTAATATTAATATTATTATCCACAAAGACTAGTAGGCCTAGTCTCGTCTAGGCCTAATCTTGAACAGCAGCAGCAAATAATCAGGGACGGTTCACGCTCAAATTCAACAACCATCTTCATGCAAATACGTTAAATTGATCCTTTAACACTTAGCACGCGCGGGGGGCTGTCAGTGCGTCAGGTTTGTTAGGCAGTTAGGCAGAAATTAGCAGAGAAATAGACGCACCAGAGCGAATCGAACAAATCCAACTGTCGCCATGTTGACCTTCACTGACAGCCAAATCTCATCACTGCAGCCTCATTGGAAAATTGAATAACACAAAACTCGCAGCTACTCAATGATAGTAAATACCATAATCGTTCAAAAATATTACTGTTTATGTAAAAACCACAAATATCGCATGCTCTGACACATTTAATTTAGTCAGTGATGTTTTTTGGTCTTAAAAATGCACCATGTTGCGTCAAACAGATGGCGCATATAAAGAATGTGCATCCTTTTACAGTTTAATGTTCTTTAAATTTTTATAATCAAAGTTCTGTTTTAAGCAAATCGGAAGTGTTCGATCCGACAAGCGGTAGCCTGCAACAAACAACTTCTGGGCGAGAGCAATATGTAATATTTATAGATGAGACTCTCGAAACGTCGACCAAAGTAAAGAAGCTGGCCTAACCAGACCCTCAACTTCATCAACCCAAATCCTAACCTTAACTTTCTAATTCTAACGCGGCACTAACCCTAACAAAAACCCCTAACAAAAACCCACGATCAATAAGATTACTTTCAGCATATATACGTAACGTCATTTAAATCCAAGTTCAGTTTTCATTAAACCGGAAGTGCTGGGTCCGTTACTATCAACAATAAAGATGGCCGCCTCTTCACACGCTTCCTCCCAACAGCCGGACAAACCTCCGTGCCGCGCCTGCGTCGACTTCAAGTCCTGGCTCAAGTCGCGGAGGGGCGGCGGCGAGGAAGACGCGCCGCCCCCTAGGGGAGGGGGAGGCGCTGGCGCCCCCGAGACGCGGCAGACGATCGGTTCAGCTGATACAGAGGTGATCTGCAATGGTCGTATGATGTAACCGGTAGAAAGTTGCCTAGGGCCTAATTAGATCTACGCTTGCCTAACATAATAGATGATAAGAAGCCAGTTTTTCGGTTTGCCCCATTATAGTACTGTTAGGAGTTAAAGTTTATTTTAAATTCCGTTGATTATTCTTGGTTGATATCAATGTCATTGTCAACGCATGAATTGAATTTTAATGAGTCCTTGTTGTCATAATTTCTAACAGTAAATATAGCTGAATATATGTTTTCTATGAACAGTAGAATATGCTTACTATCCGACTAAAATTTTGTCGCTTTTAATTTCAACGGACGTACTTAAAGACTAACGACCGATTGCTCGATCTCCATTTGAGTGCGAATTAACCTCGGCTTAGTTTTGTGGTCCGAATTAACCAATGAGATTATTCAAGACAATACTCTCGTGCAGTCCAATTGGTTGATTCGCACTTAAATTGCAGGTGGAGCAACAAGCCGTAAATATATTTCTTAAGATCTGTTAAATATCTTATTCGTGCTCAGACTGCCGCGGGGGACCACACACTCTCTGCCACCAAGTCGTCAGGGGCTGGCGCCTCAGCGGGTACGCCAGCTCCAAGCATAGCGGAGAGCTTGGCAGCGATAGACGAGCGCCTGTCGGACTGTCCCATTGACAAGGACCGGCTGGGGCGATCGACGTGGGCGTTCCTCCACACCACGGCGGCGTACTACGCCGACGAGCCGTCGAGGAAGCAGCAGCGTGACATGAATCAGTTTATCGAGCTCTTCTCTCAGTTCTACCCCTGCGAACCCTGCGCCGTCGACTTCAGAGAAGAGTGCGTTACGCTACTGGTCGCTTGCTGCTAGTTTAATAGCATGAATTGAGTAACTGGTAAATTGGTATTTAGTTTGTTATAAGCTGACGCTTCTTCTTTGGTGTCTCTGATACTATACGACACAAATTTCTGTTGAAGAAATGACATAGTTACAATATTTTTTTGTACATGTGGTACAAGTGTTTTAATCGTTGTTACATTCTGGGTCTTTAGCTGCTGTGCGAATAGTCAGGGCTAGGTTTAGCAGGTGTAGTTCGCTAAAAATATTCACAGCTGAACTGAACGTTGTAAATAATCTCCTTGCCTGCTTGTATTCTTAGTGATCATTGTCTGTAGTTATAACCTGTAGTTTTAACCTTTAATTGTAGCGCTAGGATTCTGTCTTTTCAGCATATAGACTTGTGTATTGTGTATACTGAATTCCATGGTTGTATCGATTGCTTCTTGTTGTTGGCAGTATAAAGAAGAACCCCCCAAACGTCAAGTCTCGCGTCGCGCTGTCACTGTGGATGTGTCAGCAGCACAACGTCGTCAACCGCAAGCTGGGCAAGTCAGAGTTTGACTGCGCGCTCGTCGACGAGAGATGGAAGGACGGCTGGAAGGATGGACATTGCGACTGAGGGACTATGGAGCAGCGCTTGGTTTTTGTCCTGATAAAACACGCATAGCGTTACACCCGCTTCTTCTAAACTAGATGCAGGGATAGTTTAGCCCTGGCAGAACACGCGTAGCATTACACCCGCTGCTTCTAAAATATTCACAGTGCAACTGCTCAGCCTTTAAAAATCGCATGGGCCTATGCCGTCGTTGTCGGTGTTCACGCATATTGCTACGCCTTTCTGTTACAAATTAGGCGTGAATTAAGTATTTGAGATTTAGTGGGGATCATATCTTTCAGATTCAGAGCTCTTGACCCGGCATGGAAGGGTGATATAGACATTTGTATAGGATTAAAAGAAGAAACGTTTTGACACGGGGGGGGGGGGGGTATAAATATAAACCGCCAGCGTCTAAGATTCTATCACAGGCAAGGGCGTTCCTGATGTCTACGAGCATCGAAATGGATTTAATACGGTCATTATGAAGTACTTGTGTCGAAAGTTCAGGCACTAGTTGTTGCCTGAAAAGATTGCCTGAAAACTAATAGCGCTTCTGATCTTGGGAAATATTGGTGCCCGTAAATGGCGAAGGAGATGTCAAGTTGTTTCGGCGCGCTATGAAACTATGTCTACAGGCGCAGCTGTCTTTATAATCCGATAAATGAAGGTGCTTCTGTTCGCTTGGTATGATTTTGATGTATTGAATGTCATTCTCGATGTATTGGAGTATGTAAAGGGCAGTTTGTATATATCCACAAAATGCCTACCGTATCTAGATTCTAGAGCAGCCTGTATTGCGTGATACAGATGTTTTGAGTCAGTCGTCTATCTTGGTAACTTAACAGGAAACCAAGGTGGTTACTTGAGTGCAAAGTTGCTGTTGATAGTTATCCAGGTACTCAAGCCGTTTGTCAGAGATTTGCACTGTGATGCTGGACTTGAAGCTGTGGCAAAGTAGCACTGTAAATATAGCTAATTTATTTGTTGCATCTATTGGTCATTATTCTATTAATAGTAATATTCCACTATTGATTGCTCATTGTTTGTAGGAGACCCTTTGTTTTAAAACTTCAGTGTTCTGTGGTGACACCCAACAAAAAGTGTTATGTTATTGAGGAAGGTAAATATATTTTGAGTTGGTCTTTCAAGTCAGAACAAGTCATTTGCTTCATAATTAGAATTTGTAACTAAGTTGACTTAATTAAGTGCATGTTTATTTGGACAATGTAACTTGGAGAGCTTTTTCAGATAGATTCGGACATTTCGGACTAGAAATCCAAACAAATTTTTGCTTCATTTTATATTTTCGTAAACTGAATCTGGAATGATTCAGGTACTGTAAAGCATGAAATTTTTGCTGCATGCTATTTTGGCGGTTTAGCCTCTATGAAATTTTGCTGCGTTTAATTTTTGCGTTTTTGAGGACTGTCCATAGCAGCTGTAACTTTATTTTGGAACACGTAATTTTTGTGAGTTTGACCGATTCGCAAAGTTTGCCAAAATTACATGCACACAAAAATAGGATGTTTTTACAGTGTTCTTGTTTAAACATAGCACAAGTAGTTTTAATGATTTAGTGTGCTTTCGTTGACGGTTTGGCAATATGATATTGTGTTCATTAACATCGTCAAAGGAAGGGTAGAAATTTACCAAATTTTCCGAATATGATGCAATTGTAATTTAGAGAATAATATGAGTTAAATACTGTCATCGTTGCCCACTTTGGTATTGTCTTATACTGAATATACACGGTGTTCCATAAAAATACGTCGCCTCATTCTGCCACATGATAATGGCAGCAGGGTAATCTCTGAATGATTCCTCTGTCCGGTCGGATGAAACGTAGATAATCTCAAAGTCTTTGTCCTGTTCTTTCACCTTTACAGATGTTGTTAATATGCGTACAATTTCAAAGTTGATGGTTGATGGACTACCAGGCACAGCACTGCTTATAGTGTAGCCTATTCTCAAAGTGCTTCTGTATGCATTAGACATGCCTTAGCAAGCAGACGTTATACTGCCAAGTGTGAGGCAATTTTTTTGAGGTTCACCATGTAAAGAGATTAGTTTGAGTTGACTTAACGAGAATTAAATGAAAAATTACATCTGAATCGTCCCATTATTAAAAGTAACATACAGAGAATTTCTTTGAATTGTAAGCACTTTGATACTTGACCAATTAATTTAATCACCAGGGGACTCATTTACGTAGATATCTTATGACAATCTTAGTCGTAAGATTGTCTTAAGAGAATCTTTGGCAAACGTTATCTTTTTTATTGGATACTCCGCACGGTCGCGCGCGAACCGAATGATGACGTCACGGGGTCGGCGATTGGATTTTATTTGTTTTAAATTTCAGTTAGGATAGGATTTCAGAAAATCTTAAGAAATGTACGTAAATGAGGCCCCAGGACATGCACAGCATTAGTTACGATAATGGAAAAATCAATTATTGTAATAACTTGCGAAGCAGTTAAGCAAAAAAATTATAGCAAGAAGCTTAATTCTTAGAATACAAAATAATACCATAATGCAAAATTACAAAATAACATCTAATAAGTAGTATAATAAAAAATCTAAAACGTGAAAGCTCATTTGCGCTTCTTAACCCTGAGTCGGATATTTTAGTTAAAAACTTCAAATGCATTTTGCGAATTTGCGGCCTTGAAACCTTGAGACTGAGACCCTGGGTCATCTCTAGAAGGCATTTCTAGTGATTTTCTGATATAGTTAAAGAGAGCAAGATTTGTGAAAAAAGGTGTTAGAAATGTACAAGATTTAACCCCTAGTCGGATATTTAACTTAAAATGCATCAGCAAGATGGCGCTATTTTAAGCCTCTTTCATCATTTTTCTTCACTAAAATGCAGCTAAACCAATAAGGTATTAATTCCTTGTACTTTGAACTTCAAGGCCCAGTAGCCAATCAAACGCAGATTAAAAAAATCTTGCTGCACAAAATTTCAGGTTTAACACGCACGAATAAAAATAGACGACCACATGAAATCATTTGCTAAATTTAATGATATACAACAAGGAACAATCTTTAATGATCGCAGTATTATAAACAAATTTAATTTATATATTTCGTACAGCATATTTCACATGAGTGCAATAAATATTAAATAACATACACTAGAAGGAAATATATGAGCTAAATGTAGATAATAGGTAACGGCACTGCATGCATAATCAACATAAGATACAATCATGCAGATCAAGCTTACTGCCAAATTCATTATTCGACCTGCTGCAATACACATGTAGTTTTAAATCACAAAGTACGATGTTCCAATGCAATAAACAATTACGCATGAATCAAAACTTTGAACTCAATGAAGCAGAATTATTTGAAGTTCCAAACGCGCGCATTAGCTAGACAAAAGAAGAAACACTACAGTTCCATGTATTGATGATGAAACGTAAATAAATAATCTAACTACAAATCGACGCTATCGTGAAAATAAAACATTTTCACTGTCAAATTACAAAACGATGCGCATTATAATTTATCCGGCACTTCTACAATCACATCCAACTCTACTTAAAACAATCTTAAGACTAAGATTGCCATAAGATCGCTTCCTAAATGAGGCCCCAGGTGCCTTCAAATTTTACTCACTGCTATTTCGCTTATAACTTATTAAAACGACGCACGATAGTAGCTAATAACCAACACGCTAAAAAACTACATACAGAAATAACAGATGGCGTTTAAGGTTTCAACGAGTCAGTCTTGGTTTCTAATAGGCGGAGCTAAAACTTGATAGACGGAGCAAAAACCTGATAGGCGGAGCTAAAACTTAGGTTGGTAGGCGGAGCTAAAACTTGCCAGGCGTGGCCTGAGGATTAGTAGGCGCCGCCTATATCTACTTCTTCTCCTTTTTCTTTTGCTTCTTCTTCTTCTTCTTCATCACCTCTTGCATCCGGTTTGCCAGCTAAAACAGAAAAGCAGCACAGCAAACCTAACAGGAAATGATTTCTTTTTAAAGTGCATCATCATCGGGGTTTGAGTAAATAATGTTCCAACCGTTAAATATGTGTGGTATATTAGTAGGGTCGTCAGTGAGACAACAGATAGTAAGCTAAACACTGGCGTCTCGATACAAAACGCACAGGCATTGGCGTCTGGACGCCAGAAAGCAAAAGCTTAATGGAAATCCTGCAGCCAACCTCCTCACTGTAATGCCATCCTTTGTCTCAGTATAAATAGCACAACAAGAAAAACATTTCATATTTTCACTCCAAACAAATTTATTGATCACATCCACACAACAATTATACGCCTTCCTGCATGTACTTCGTAGGTCATCCTACCTCATCGGAGGGGCCGCTGGCTTCAGGTTGTCCAGTCGTTTCCACGTGCTCCTTCCCTTCAGCCTCTACATGCTCTGTCTCTTCAGTAACATTTTCCTTTTTTGCCTCTGGATGCTCTCTCTCTTCAATTTCTTCTTGCTTTCCCTCTTCAGCTTCAGCTTGAACTGTATGCACGTTCTCTTCAAACTCTGCTTCTTGTTTATCTTTACGCTCTGCATCTATGCTATCTGCATCTGTACGCTCTGCATGTATATTATCTTCATCTGCATGCTCTGCATCTATGTTATCTGTATCTGCATCTATGTTATCTGCATCTTCATGTTCTGCATCTATGTTATCTGCATCTGTATGCTCTGCATCTATGTTAAATGCATCTGAAAGCTCTGCATGTATATTATCTGCATCTGCATGCTCTGCATCTATGTTATCTGCATCTGCATGCTCTGCATCTATGTTATCTGCATCTTCATGTTCTGCATCTATGCTATCTGCATCTGTATGCTCTGCATCTACGTTAGATGCATCTGCAAGCTCTGCATGTACATTATCTGCATCTGCATGCTCTGCATCTATGTTATCTGCATCTGCATGCTCTGCATCTATGTTAGATGCATCTGCAAGCTCTGCATGTATATTATCTGCATCTGCATGCTCTGTATCTATGTTATCTGCATGTATACGATCTGCATATATGCTCTCTGTATCTGTACGCTCTTGAACCATATTGTCTGCAGCTTCACGCTCCGCATCTATGGTATCTGCATTTGTACGCTCTGCATTCGTCTGCTCTGCATCTGCAAGCTTTTCCTCAGTAAGCACAACTTTCTCAAGCCCCGCCTCTGACAGTTCAAACCACGCCTCTCCAGTCTCCACCTTTTCACACTCCGCCACTGTTTCGATCACATTATTTATCACCGGCTCTTCCTTATCTTGGATAACCTCTATGCTGTCTGGAATGGCTTCCGATTCATCTGTAATTCCTGCCACTTCATCCTGAACAGATTTGGCTTCTGGAACAGGTAGTATCTTATCTGCAATGGATACAGTTTCATCTGCAATGGTTTCAGTTTCATCTTGAATGAGTTCAGTTTCATCTTGAATGAGTTCAGTTTCATCTGGAATGGGCGCAGTCACATCTGGAATGAGTTCAATTTCATCTGGAACAGTTTCCGCTCCCACTGGAATTCCCACGGTTTCACCTGGAGCAGCTTCTGCTCCGAGATCTTCCTTCTCCATCTCCACCCTCTCCGTAATGCTTGATGTCGGCGCATTTTCCCCCTCTTCCGCTTCCATTTCATTCATTTCTCCATCATCCGCCTTCTTTTCCATTTCCGCATTACTTCCGATATCCGTCGTCTTTGAAGCAGTCACTATTCCATCAGATTCACCAACATCCAACGCTGTGGCATCGACTGTCTTCTGACCAATAGAAAGGTCCAAGGGCGCCGATTGGTTGGCGATGATGTCGTCGCTAGCGGCGGTGTCAAGGTCAAGAGCTCTGCTGAGTCGTTTAGTCTGGTGCCACTTCTTGCCGTCCCAGACCTGACCCTCTTCGTAGCCTGCGCCCGGTGCGCCCGACTCGTCTGCGGACAACACCAGCAACACAATATTATTATAGTCTCATCCTTCTTCTTTTTGTGCGCTGAAGTAAACAGTGTATCAAGAACAATACAACAAATATTACAAAAAGTCTAGTATTATATCGACCAGGAGAGTAACTAGTCAATTAGAGTTTTGGAATAAATAATAAGTCAATTGTAAACGTCAAATCGTTTTAAAAATTAAGTAGTTGTGAAGCGTCAGCAGTAGTTTTAAACACAAATTGGCGATCCTATCGATCACGGTAAATATAGAAATCGATTCGTGTGCTTTTGTTAGCGTCGAGGAGTCAAATATAACGTCTTACACGTCTCGAACACAGGTGTGAAATTTCACCATACTAGGCGTTGATCGAAATGATCGTCAAGAAATGTATATATCATAACTGGCATAGTAACAAAGACTCCAGAGTGGGCATTGACAATTTCAGATAAACACACAGTTTTTGGTCAAAGTTAACCATCTGTACTGTTTGCTTCAAAATCGTAGATAAAACATTTGAGCAATTTACTTGAACATACCGTGACCATTAGGTTGCTCCGCAGACGAGTCTAAATCTCGCACCTGCACACACAATACAATATCATTAATGACTCATCACAAAAACCAGACCGTCTATTCATGTTTGTTCTTTTCATTGGCATTCATTGTAACACATGAGATTTTTACGTGGATGTAATTTAGGCGAATTCATGCTAATTTGTGAATTAGTTTCTACACTTATTTGTGCTACATTAAACTTTAAATAAGCATGCGATGCTGTTGCTAAGGACGTCAGTTTATATTTTAGACGTTTCAAATTAAATCAAATTGAAGCTAGCAAAACACTTTTTCAATTGGCTGTTGTAAGCCAACTATTAAATTTCCTTCCTCGCCGAGGAAAGGTTCTCAGGTAGAAGGCTCTGAAATCGCTCCAAAATAAAAACAGCACACGCAATAAAGGCGCATTTCTAGAATACAAGGAACGAAGAACCCTCAATCTTTAATCCTCATGCTGAACAATATTCTGCAACACGCCACTGATCAGAATCTAAATGTAATAAACAAAGTAAAATGCTAATGAGCATAATTATGCAGAGTTTGAAGGAGATATGCAAATTTTTGTAAGCATAAAGTCGTGACTCACTGGCATGGAGTCTATGGGGCTAAACGTCGATTCAAAGGAGATCTCTGCAGCTTCATCTACTGCAGGATCTACCACACAGCCAATCAGACCTTGGTATATTTAGTCATACAATGATGGCGAGGCCAATCTGAAAATTCAATTCAAAAATTCAAATTTTAATTAATATTTGATCACACCATATTCTATCATTATGCGCGTTCATAATCAACAATGAATTAATTAGAAACGAGCGGAACATCAATTGCACAATTGTAGCAAACGACCAAAATATCAAAACATCAATTATTATTTTATGCCTTCACTGTAAAGAAATCTTCATTGTGTTTCGAAAAGTCCACTTTCCAAACACATCAAAGCTGACATGGCTTTCTTTATCTAATTGCTTTCAACAGTTAGCCTGTTGATACTGAATCCAAAAGACTAAGGAGTGCTTCATTTATATGAGAATTGTATAAATTATATAAAGCAGCAATCAAATTGGTGGCACCTGGTATGGGCGCTGTTTCAACAATCAGATCCTCGCGTCCTATTCGTCGCAGAGCGTCCTCGAGTCGGTCGCTAGTCGCGCGAATGCCAAACTTCTCCACCCATAAGTGGAGCATTATCTGTGCCTGCAAAACAGAAACGGCGTGACCTACTTATCAAACCTCACAAATCAGCATACTTGATATCAGTATACAAACAACTACCGCAAAATATTCAGCTTTACGACAAATATGAAGCAAAACACCTACCTTCTAAGTTCTAATGTAGAAAATATAAAGCTGTCAAAAAATGTAAAACAAAAACGCAAAAGCGAATCAGTTTTTCATACATTCGTAAGCTTTCAGATTGCAAATTGATCACCACATTTTTTATTTTTGGAACCATTTAAATTTACCATTGCCGGATGTTTATATTTCAATCAAAAAAACCACTAATATTTTCACAGTCGTTTAGTATTCGTATTTCACATAAATTTGGCATGTTGCTTGTTAAAATTTTCAATTAACGTTTTCTTCTTTTCCTTGGTATTTTTCATTCAGAACTTCAACCTTCTCTTAATTAATTAATTCCTCATTGGTATTATAAATAAATACACCAACGTTCACCGTTCGTATTTTCAATCCAGGCTACCCCACCTGCTGCTGTGTATCGCTGCAGTCAGATTCAATCTTGATGATCTCTCGCTGACTGAGGCCCAGTTGGGGGGCCAGGGGGACCCAGTCGCCCCCAAGGGCCAGGGCCAGACCGCCCAGGCCCAGCGCTGCAGGGGAGCCGGGGAGAGGGGGCATGGTGTTCCCCCCCTCTAACCCATTCTCAGCCACCGTCGCTGTAACAGCAGGAAATGCAATCTATACAATTTCATATTCGTATATTCGAATATTCTATTCTACATAAGCTGGCTGGCAGTCAACATACAAAAATTGTCATTACGCTCATTTTTCCAGTTAAATCTATAATATTCTTTTGACTTTACCTCTACCTTACAAGCTCGCAAAGCGCTGGATTTTGCGCCACATATGTACCCATTATACATACGGTACAATCATCTAAACTTCTAATGCATGGAAGCGGGCAAACATTACTTTCAAGAGGATAGCTTGCGTTGCTGTTGAAGCCTCTTGCTTCTGTGGGAGTATTCTACACCTGCGACAGTCGATAAACCATTCTGCTTGCGCCTACTTACAGCTCTGCCCAGGGTTACTGCTACTCATCTCCATACTGCCTAAAGATTTAAATACAACTAGTAAAAATAATTCGTAAATTAAAGCAATACAATCGAGATGATAAAACAAGAACAGGGGCGAGTAAATTAGGCAAGCGCTTGAGTTTATCACAATCTTGCTGATCAATGAAAGACTAAAATACAATCTGCGCAAGGTAGGAGTGAATTGTATAAAGCTCAACCGCGCAAATTATATTTTCGTATTTTTTCAACCAACAAGATTGTGCTGAGCTCAAGCGCTTGTCTCCTTTACACGACCCTGGCATTTCGCGCACCTTTCACGCTGAGCACCGCTGCATCGAACCTACACTGATCCAAAGCCGTCCAAACCCCCCCCTCCACCTCCCCTTCACCCCCGCTGAACGGCGGCAACGAAAACTTCATCGTGCAGATCTCACGGCCTGTTTCCTGCCCAATGCGCACTGGTTCCAGCCCCCCGTCTACTATTTCCTGTTGGCGGAGGGTCAGGGAGGCAGACTGGGCCTGGGGGGAGGAGCATTGGACGATGATTGACAGGCGACTGACGCGAGAGGAGTGGAAGACCAGGGAGGGGGGAGGAGAGAGAGAGGGGAATGGGGAGCGGGGGGCAGAGAGGGAGAGATCACCGTGGAGGGACAAGGAGTAGGACTGGCCTTCGAGCATCTGCAGACAGGCATACAGGCAGGCATACAGGCAGGCATACAGGCAGGCATACAAGCAGGCATACAGGCAGGCATACAAGGCATAGGACTGGCCCTCGAGCATCTGCAGTCAAGCTTGCAGGCAGGCATACAGGCAAGCATACAATCAAGCATATATTCAGGCATAGAGGCATACAGGGAGAAAAGACTGGCAGAAAACATGAAAAAAACTGCTGACAAAAAACAAAGAAATAACATTCAACATAAAATAGACGCTCAAGTTGAAATCAATTTAACAGCGTACGGATGAAACCTGCAGGGCGTCTAACATCTGTATGGTGTGAGAGGCCAAGGCAACTTTAGTTTACTTATCTATACAGAACTGGAAAACAAATTCAAACTACCACCAAAAATCTTGATGAAGAAAAGAAGATGGAAGAAGAGATATATGGAGAGAAAGATAAAAGAACCAAGAACAACCTCACGCACAGGGCTGCTTACAGCTTACCTCGACGGATTCCTCACTGCGCGTGACCTCCACAAACCCCTCTCTGACCTCGTACGCCCCGCCCACCTCCCCGCCCCCCCCTGTCAGTGCTAGTACGTGCACTTGCGCCGCGCTGCTCGTGCAGCGGCGTGCGAATACGTGCACACGCGCGCGCAGGGGAGGAGATATGGACGCGTTGTAGAGCGCAGCGGCCGTCTGGACCGGGTCTGTAGGGAGGTGTAGGCAGTCGAGCAGCCAGAACCTGGGGCATGCAGGGAGAGATACAGGGAGAGATACAAGGAGACATAAAAACAGGCATACAGTCAGTCTATGGGGAGGTGTAGACGTTCGAGCAGCCAGAACCTGGGGTGCACAGGGAGAGATATAGGGAGAGATACAGGGAGGCACACAAGCAGGCATACAGGCAGGCATACTGGAAATGATACAGACATTCATTTACAGACAGGCAAACAGGCAAGAATCCATGCAGGCATACTGGAAGGGATACAGACAGATTTACAGACAAGCATAAGGGCAAATAAAATATATCTGAGTTAAGGCTGCATTACAGCCATGGCTAAAATAATAAGGTAAATTTGACAAGAACAATTATCACTGGCAGCAGCTTAATTTTAAGAATTCGCGTCCATTTTTCAACTCAACAGCAAATTAAATACAGAAATTCATGGCAACATTTGATAAATCATACAAAATACGTGCCTAATTATTTTACTCAGATATTTTTCATGCATTCAGTGGTTTAAAGTCGGTTTCTGTTCGTATAGCAGTTAACAACAACGCAGTCTCACCGCGCCGACACGGTGGTCGAAAACGAAAGTCGCTGGTTGGCGATATTGAGGGGGGCGGAGCCTGTGATGTCCTCCCACTGCGGGGGCGCGGCGCCACCTGGTGATTGACAGCCAGGCATATTGTGCAATATATACAGGGGGCGTGAAGCAAAAAATTACTTGACAGTCGCATGTGTAACACATGCTATGATCATTATCAAGGAGCTTAAGTTATTATAAAAGAATTGCGATTAACTAAATTTGCTCCCCTTGAAATGTTCCTAACAAAAAATAGATCAGACGATAATTTTATGTCGGGGGGCGACCCCGGATAAAAATTCTGTGAGTATCAAAAAAAAATGCACAGACTAAAGACATAGAACGCACAGAGAAACAAGCAAATGTACAGCAGACGAACAAGTAAAGTAAACATACCAGCAGACACGCAAACAAATATACAAGCAAACCTACAAACAAACCTAGAAGCAAACATACAAGCGCACATACAAGCAGACAACAGACCAGAGATACTGTAGAGTAGTCTCAGCGACGACTTGACTGCCTTGTTTGCCGGATTAGGCAGAGTCGCCTCCGCGGGGAGGGGCAGCGTCACTGTGACAGGCTCGTGGAAGCGGCGCCGGCGGGGCTCGATGGTTGCCACAGGCGACAGGGGGAGTATGCGCCCCCCCAGCACGCGTGACTGGGTGTCTGCGCTCACCGCAAGAACCTGCAACAAAAACAGCGCTTAAGCATTACTGTTATGTCAGAGCAGTTTTTTTATTATTACATTGTCTAAATTAAAACTTTATTTAAGATCACCGCACGATTGTATTTCACTTAAAATTCACGTCTGCATGCTATAGCTATATCCTACAAGCTACCTTACTCATATCCATTGATACAACTAATTCTGCCTAGCGATTTTATTCATCAACTTAACCATCAAGTGTAGATTTAAAAAACGATAGTACAAAAATTCAGTAAAATGCAACCATGAAACATTTGTAGTATTATTATTTGCGTTTCACGTCCACTTTTCCACGCTAGCACAGGTTGGACGTTTCCCACGATGAGACTCCCCCACAACTCTCGATTCTTTGCCGTCTCTCTATTCATGCCTCGCTCCTTCATATGGCATGAAACATGATGAATACAAACGGCAAGCCATTTGAACATCTGGTGCACGGTCCCAGGTTATTTCAAGAAATATTAACAATGCTTGTGCTCAATATCAAATGATAGTTCACAGTATACTATCAAGGCTCCAAAGTTGACTTATAATACTTCAAAGTATTTGCTTACAAAATGTCTGAATTAAGAGTAGATCTTTAAAGAAAGGAATGATACTATCTACGTAACCATGCAAAGCAACCATCCCAACCACACAGTAATAGCTCTGCTTTAAATAAATCCGATCTTAAAAGAAGAGTTGAGATCAGACCTGCAGTCGGACCTTGGTTTCCTTGGTGACGGCGCGCGATGGGAACACCACCTGTACCTGGGGAATGACGCTCGATTTTAGACTGCCTCCCTGCGCCCCCACCGCCCTGCTGTCCACCGCAATACGCGTCACCGCGACAAAGTAGCGCGGCAGATCTGACGTGGATATACGCAGCACCAGTCTGTCGGTCTTTAGACTGGTTCCCGTCTCTTGAAAATAAAAAACATTTATAGTATTGTTTCAGTTGAAAGTAAATGTATTATTTTAGTCTAAGAATATATATTATATACATATTTATATAAAAAGAAAATTTGTGGAATTTAGCAAATTATCATTGAAAATTGAGAGCCTTTAAAATGTATTTTATATACGTATCCAAAGCAAATACAAATATAATTATGTTTGAATCAAACATCAGAAATCCGTTGACACAAGCATTCACAAGCCCAGTTTTACAACAAGGTCAAGCATTGGTTCCATGTTCATCATTGCGCAAATATATAAGTTGCTGACAAAACGCATTGTCAATTAACAAATTTTGCTATAAAAAACGATCAAAAAATGAATAGATGCTTTAGTGTCTAACTACCTATAGATATTTTTAAAACCACTGATTTGCACAAGCAAATCATAGATTGCAAGATACTGCAAGAAACAAAATATCGAAAAAGAACCGACCTATATCAAATCAAAAGAGTGCTACAATTCAACAAGAATCGATAAATAGCAAAAGCCGCAGTCAAAATGTAATAATTTGTAGATTTGTCAGCAAAATAAAAAATTAAAACTCAAAGCCTTCTCACCCTCGGAAGTCGCAGTGGACTGGTCCGAGGGGGTGTTCTTGTGCTCGCGCCAGGAGAGTCCATTGTTGCTGCGCAGGAGGATCAGCTCTCGCTCGCCGCCACGCAGCGACGCAAAGTGAGGCAGGTCGATCTGAATCGCACTGTCGCATACAAATTTGAATATTATTACTGTCAGATACCTTTTCTGTTTTATCTCATGTAATTTCTTGAGGAAAACGTTTAAAAAAAGTTAGAAAATGTATCTTTATTGCATCACGACGGGAGCACAAATAACCAAAAAATAAGGGTGTGCAAAATACAACTGTGCAAGCAAAATATTTAAAATTTTAACTTTTTATAAAATTTATAAAATTTATATTATTAAATAATTTATTGATTGATAGATCGCTATATATAAGAAAATTATTAGCAGATCTAATTTGTACAATATATTGTTTTTTTAATACAATTAAATCATGGAATTAAATTAGTTGCGAAAAGAATACAGGCCTCATATCCATTATCCACAAATCTATTCCATATTCACAAAATTTTACTCATAGCGCAATCAGTGCTCAACTTAAGATAATTATTAAGGCTTAAATAATAAAATCATTCAGAAAAAAGCAGTAATTAAATTGCGTCAATAATATCACAAATTAATCAACGAACTACATGACAGCACAGTGATCAAACATTTTCTAATTTTGAAACGTCACGCATGGTTTAAGTATTGACCCAGTTTCTCATATTAACCTATTAAACTGCGCTCCTATTGGTCCAGTCTCCAGGACCCTGCTGGCCAGAGCCTCCCCGTCGCTGAGGGGGGGCAGGGAGGCCGCCTTCCCCCCGGGGATCAGCTTGCAGGTGAGGCGGGTGGGCGCCGATACAGTGTTGGGGGGGATGAGGACGTCGACCCCCGCGTGACGCCTCCCCCGGTGGCTGCCCCCCCGCGCATCCACCAGGAACGAAACCAAGAACCTGCAACAATCGGACAAATTTTAAAAATTGAGCGCAAAGTCTTTGGTTACAATAGGCATTGGAGCCCTATTAATTTTAAACATAAGAATTAAGTCAGCTTTTGAAAATTGTATTTGCGTGCATTTTGTTTGCGTCATGTGTGTTGCACAGTGTACAATAGTTTTGCACGCGTTTAGCACAGTTTTTAAAAGCAGTTTTGCACTCGACTGTATTAAGCTATTTAAAAAGCGTCATTAATGAAAACACAGCACACGACAGCGTTGAATCAAATTATTGACAAAAAAAATTCATGACTCAGTCACGTGAAAAACTGAAAGAATACTACGAGACCTGTGATATTAGATGTCACTCACTGAATTTTCAAAACCTTTATCAAGACTCGACCGTGCCTAAACCATTAAAACATTTGATGTAAATAAAAATTTGACACATATTCATTCAGGTTCAAGAGTTCTACCCAGGTTTGGTCTGAGTGCTGATAGCACAGCTGATGGTAGGAGCGAGGCTTGCTCGTACATGGTCGACAACTGTCACAGCTTCTTCCTCTCGCATGACGCCGTTCTGAAGCATACATTTGATTTGTGACGTCAGACTTTCGACAATTTACCCAGTGTCTGGATGACGTCACTACGCCATGGCGAGGCGCTGTGGTGCAGTGGTAAAGGCTTCGGACTTTGCATCCAGAGGACCAGGGTTTAAGTCCTCGCGCCCGCAACTATCAAACCATGGCGTCACAGGCCCTTCAACAAGACGGTTGAACACACAAGTGTTGCTAGCTGCTAACCCTGTCCCAGATAATTATTTATTTGGTTGGAGTCAGGAAGGGCACCCGGCCGTAAAAACCAGCTCCTGCAGTCCTCACAAGGGCGCATACGTCTAAACCTGTGTGAAAACATGGACACGGACATAGAGAAAAAAATGTGGTCAGTCTGGATGACGTCACATAAAATATTCACAATGTCTGCGCTGTGCGAGGCCACGCCAACAATCACATGCTATTAAGATGCACGGTGATTGGATAGATGTCTCCTGACCCGTGATTGGTTCATCGGGGGATGATCGTTCAAACGTAGAACGCCTTGCCTACAACAATTGCATTCTATAAAAAAAATTATATTGCTTATTAAAATAAGACAAAAAAATGTGAATAATTTTTTTAGGTATGCTGCGACAACGCGTGAGATAAATTATTTCATTGGCTAAAATAGTGTTAGGGTTGATAATATCAATAATCTGACGTCACTATATTGGTTAGTGACTTCGACTAGGGCACGCACTCTGATAACTTATCTACCAACCACATAAAAATATACAAGCTCCGAAATCACGCCACAGTTTCAATGTCATTTCGCCGCTTCTACGTTTTTTCATGCATGCACGAAGTCATTGTTTCATGCATGCATGGCAATACCCTTACTGTAGTGAAGTGGTACAGATATAGAGGTTACAATAAGCAGCTGAAACTACAGACTCACAGTAAGTCACGCAGGCCTAAGCACAAGCTTCATTTTACTAACTTTAATACCTCATTGGTTCCGCAGCATTATAGTAAAAAAAAGAGCTGAAAAAAGCTGGAAAACGCTTCAAAATAGCGCCATGCCAGACAGACTCGTCGAGGCTCGCTGCGCGTCGAGAAGGAGGCTGGAATGGATGCTTTGCTAAGCAAAGTCACAGCGTCGTAGTAGCAAAGATGTAGATTCGCAATGCGCATTTTAACTAAAGTATCAGACTTGGGGCTACGAAACCAATAGGTTGCATCCAGGCTACTCGCAGTTTAGGGACAAAACCGGGCGTTGAACATGGGGCATCCATTTTGAAAATGGATGCACTCATTTACCGATTGATGTCTCCTGCTAGTCTAAAGTTTCGCAACAGGGTGCATGGCTAGGATTAATTAAAAACCGGTTTGGATCGTTAGAGGATGACTACAATCAACTTGAATGCTCTTGAGAGAAGAATAACTTGAATGGCCTACCATCACAGGCCTTCAAGTAGGCGAAGTAGGATCTATACAATAGCTCAAGCCTGTTTCTACCGCATGGGTCGTATACCACACCAGATTTGGCTTCTTTGTAATAGCTAATATGGCGAAGCGTTGTGGCCGAGTCGTCTAAGTTGCGGACTTCGCTTGCGAGTGTGGCAGAGTCGGTTCGAACCCCGGCCGTGGCAAAAGATTTCAAGTCACTTCGTGCACCCATGCAAAGGTGTTTAATTTCGTCAACCCTGCAAATAATCATTCATTAGGGTAGAGTGCAATAGAGAAGTTGAAGTTAAAGTGAATATACATGTTTGATTGCAGAGCACGAAAGATCTGATGAAAGGTTAGATGATCATGTATACACTAATTAATCCATCTACCAATCAAGTAATCAACTGTATATTTAACATTTAAATAGGGTTAAAGATCTATCTCATTACACTACAATTATTCTTAGTACAATTTTAAATTTGATGCCCGCCAACCAATCACAGTGAACTAGTTTATAGGCCGGCACGCAAAAGCAGTCACCTGCAACGCTTACTAGGCCATTTTTAGAATTTGTATTAACATAAGTATTATTTAGATAGCCTTGGCAAAAACCGCTTAAAATGAAACGTTGAGGTTAGATAAACGGGTTGGTTATGTTTAAAAAAATACAGCCTACTTAACCAAATCAAAACTTAAGTTATATGATAACCCTAACCAAAACCCAAGAACAATGGGTCAATTTTTCTAACCCAAACCTAAAAGAAGCATAAAACGACATACTGTATTGAAAAAGCAAGAAAATGATAAAATACCAACTGAAGCCAACTGAGCTGCTGGTTGCTACTTTCATTCATAGAGAGGACAGAGAGAATGATGGTGAGATAGACGTGTGGAGTCATTGAAGGACAAGTGTCGAAGTGAAAAAAAAATTGAGAAAAATTCTTGGTGTCGTACGTATAACGGATATGGTGAAGAAGGGGAGACTGAGGTGGTTTGGACATGTTGAATGCATGAATGAGGAAGATTGGGTGTTCGCGTGTCGATATATATAGATGGAAAGAATCGTTGGAAAGTGGAAGAGGAAGAAAACATGATAGGAGGCGGTAGAAAGCGGTATGAAAGAGCGAGGCATGAATAAAGAGATGGCAAAGAATCGAGCATATGTGGCATCGAGTCTCATCGTGGGAAACGTCCAACCTGTGCTGGCAAGGTAAAGTGATGATGATGACGATTTCATGTCCTGGACTGTATACACAATGTTATGGGCTCATAGCACTGATTTTCAAATGAGAGGAAGATCGTTGCCATGGTGATGGGGAGGAGGCTGTCCAATGCTAAAAGGTATGAAAAAGATCTAACGACGGCGGGGGGGGTTGTGACTCAAAGGACGCCCACCAATTGCATAATGATATCTAGATCAATGTCCACTGCTGCTCCTCTACATGTGCAAACTGCGCCTGTGCGCACGTTCAATTGTTCATACATTAGCTGTGTTTACTATCAGGCGGTCAGCACTCGGCGAGACTTCACGAGTGTCAGATAGCGGTCATCACAGCGTCACCTTGCGTGTGGGCTACGCTGTTGCTAGCGAGATTTGGGGGAGATGCAGCGTATTGTACACGGCTACTCCACTAACCACGGGGCGTCAGTTTATAACAAAATAGATTTTGTTTCTAACGTGATTTACTCTTACTTACCCTTACAAAACAGCTACTTCGAGCTAAATATAATAATTAAAAGATTTATTTTCCGAAGAACCTCTTAAGAATTTAAACCGTCTCAAGATAGTTAAAATTCACCTAGAAGCCTACACAATTTCTGATGCCATTATTAAATCAGGTAATAAATCACTATAAAGCTAAATAATAAGTTATAGTTTAACTTATATAGTTTAAACTTATAGTTAAACTTAGGCTATTTGCTTATACTCTTTGGTGCATAATTTTTTGTTTTATTTGGCTTGAGGTGATGATGTGCTGTCATAGTTTTGCGAATAAAAGACATATATATAAGAATGCGAGTCAGTCATAAAAATCTTCAAACTGGGAGGGGGGGGGGGTGGAG